>JANIJG010009174.1:0-18445 GCA_024611175.1 Megaceryle torquata | reverse complement strand
GGGAAGGGAAGGGAAGGGAAGGGAAGGGAAGGGAAGGGAAGGGATTCTTGTCCATTCTTACTATATATTTATAAGAATACAGGAATAGCACTAGTAAAATTGATAAAAGCTAACTAAGCTTTGTCACTTATACAAAAGGACAATTCTCTATACAGCTTATTATAGAAGTTATATAACTAAGTAATTCTATCAGTTATATAAGTAGTTATAAAACATTTTTGTAAGCACAGTTTTGTTCATAACTGAATTGAATTGTTACAGAAACTGATGTTTGTAAGGGTATCTCAGAACACACTTTCTGCAACATACTCTGTCTCGTGTTAGCATCTGAGCTCTGTTTTTATGGATGATTTTAATAACTCCTGGGGGCTGGATCCATGCCTCTCCATCCACTTGCACTGGAACCCCTTCATCACCAAGTATGGTGATCTTTACTGACCGACACTGGAAAAGAACAAAAGCATTATTATACAAAGCAATAAATACCAATGAATCTGATGGGCCACCTGAAATATGTTGATTACTAGGCGTTATGGCTTCCCTCCAGGATTGTCTCAAGGATGAAGCACTTTTACACTTCATTCATCATTGAAGACAACTTGTTACCCGTTAAAATTAACACAATGTCAGTGCTTTATTAATGTACAGGGTGGTGGTCATCAAGAGTACCACAACTTGCCAGCATCCCAAACTGCTGCCAACAATGTCGCATGCTTTCAAGTACGAAACAAACCTGAGCTATCCTGTGGTGCTGCAGTTTGATGACTCTTGAAACTGCCATCTGCATGCTGCCGAATACTGCAACAACTTCTAAGATTTTATCATCGAATGATGGAGCCCCAAATATCTGGAAGGGAAAGTAAACATTCCGTTTTGATGGTAAATCTAGCGCTTAGATTGCATGTACAATGAAACATAAATTCACTTGCGGATTTGTTTTCAATGTTTAAATGCTCTAACTTAGTCACTGTAGAGTATCTACACTGTCTCTCAAACGTCATAGGAACAAGATACTGTAGAGAGCAGCCAAGTAATAATTTCAAACCAGCAATGCTATTAGCATTTCAAATATCTGAGTGATGAGGCATATCCTTATATAGGAAAGATGGCATGTTTCAGTGTGCAGACTCAGAAATATTTTGCAAGGCAAGATGAAAGGCCAATTCAAATCTCTGCTTGGTTAATGTACTTAATATCGAAGAGGTTCTTGAAGTTAAGAGGAGTAATAGTGTCTTTTTTTCTCATAAGTGCTTATCTTCTTCTATGCTAAATTCTCTGGAAACCAACATCTGAGTTCACACTCGGCTTTGTTAAACACAGCTCTTATACTGAAAAGGATCTGCTTTGTGCTATATACAATTATCTACTGTAAATATGAAAACCTCTTCTCTATGGAACAAATGTCCTGATATCCAGCCAAGACACTGAATTTCCATGAGCTTGCACCAAGTGCAGGAAGTTTTGCATGTGCCATTGCCACCTGGTGTCCTGCAGGGGAATTCAGACATGCCCCAGGACAAGTCTTAGGCTAAACTTCAACTAGGACAGGAGGTGCTACACTAAGGTCACTTGAAGATTGACTGTTTCATCCTGATATGCAACAGGGAGCAACCAGGGAGAAAAATCATCAGGAGAAATCACTGCAGTAGGAGATTAATGGGTAGAGAGATCACCTCTCTGAGAGTTACTAAGACTACCTCAGTTGGCATCCTGGGCAGAGTAAACTGCATCAGAGACGCCTGAGACCAGACCGCCGAAAATCCCTGAAAGGAGCTCAAAAGCCACAACTAGTCAGGTCCTGTCCCCAGTGGAGGATTTCCTGAAGGTAGAGAAAAGGTTGGTGCAGATCCACGACCATGTAATCCAGGTAATGTCTGCAGCAGTGGCTCAAGGAGAGAGAGTGTAGGGAACAGGGTGAGGGACTTTGGTCCCTGCTGCCCACCAAGACAATGGGAGCCTTCAACCCAACACAGTGAGTGGTGGCTCACAGGAGGCTGAGAAGGGCTTCTCAGGGAAAGGGCTGCACAGTACAGTTGCCGTAGTTTAGCGCCACATCCATGTGGCACTTCCCTCAGAGCATCCCAGGACTGCACAGATTGGTCTTGAGCAGGTAAGTGTCAAAGAATGAAAGTGCCATTTTACTGGATCTAGAGTCTTTTGAAGCAAAAGGTTTCTCCATCTGAATTTTTCCAATTTCCATGGGATTTTTCCAATTTTTAACATGGAGACGTGAACAAAAAAAGCAGAGATGGTGATTCTGTTATTCCAAGGTAAAAAGTATAGAGAGTACTTGATCCAGCTTTAAAAAGTATAACTGACATCCACAGGGCTAGTTCTGCATGGGTTAAGAAAAAGTTGTTGTTAGAATTCCTTTATTTTGTGCTTCCATATTAGGAAAGGGATGAGCAAACCACAGCCCAGCCTGCTGTGTCTCTCCACCAGCAAATCCTATCTGTACTGAATACCAACCTTTTTTTTTTTTTTTTTTTAAATTAAAGGCAACCAAATCTTTACAGATCAATATTCAAGAAACAATTTCCCTCCTTTCCTGTTGCAGTTCATGTTTCCAGCCTGTCTTCTGGACACCAAAAAAGCATGACTAAATGAGTCCTGCTCAAGTCAGTCAGCATGCAGCTGTCCTGCTTGGCTCACCAATAATGTTTCAGGAATAGTGGTAGCTGTCAAAGAAACATCTTTCTTTTGTCCAGATAAGCAGAACCAGCAGCACTTCAGACTGCCACCACCACCTCTGATGATCAGTCACTCAGAGACCAAACTAAAGCAATGAATTATGCTCTTTGCAGAACAAACATGTCACTTTGCTGGCACATCTGATCACCAGAAGTCCAAGACTATTAGTAAAACTGCTCCAAGACACCCACATTTTCTGTATAGCAGCATGACAGCTAGGACAGATCTCTCTCAGTGAGGCAGTCCAGGGAGAAAAATAAACTCCTGAGCAGGAGCTGAGCAGATGTTACAGATACTTTCAAGATATGAATATGAACACTGTGTATATCAAAACTGTAGATATCTGTAGCCAAATATAAACACAACTGCCATCCTCTGACATATATCAACAATGAGAAAAGGACATCGAAACATGGTTAAATATTTTTGTGACTTTTTTATATATATGTGTGTGTGTCTATATACATATGTAAAAATAAAAGGAAAGGATATTAACTCACAAGAATCCAAAAGCATTTTGGAAAAAAAAATCCTGGACTTTCTACATTAAAATTTAATTTGCAAATACAGTTTTAGGTGATTCAGACCTCAACGCACACTAAATCAGGACATGCAGAATTAGGATAATCTGCTAGTAACTCCAGTTGTTGCACTGTGCAGGAAGTGGATGGCAGCATTAAGACTGTTGCAAGTTGTAAGACATTTAGGTATCTGTATATTGTAACATCATTTAGGAGATGTGAGGAAGAAGGCAAAAATGGTATCTTAAATATTTTAGAAACTCACTGAAAATATTATTTAATAAAGAGATTACTACTCCCACTAAATTATCAGTCAGTAAATGCATCAGTTCTCACCATCCCTAAGTTTGAAGCTGTTTGAAAGGAGGAAAATTCAGGTATAAACCTTGAGTCATTATCCTTGTCCACCTTGATTATTGTTAGAATACAGCAAACAGAGGACTCTATGCTTTGAGAAACCTTATTTACAGGAATTTTTAAACATCAGAGAGAGAAACTATTTGCATTTCTGTTTACGAAATTAGTTTCCATAAATACTCATAAAGCCAATTAAAAAAAATTAAATAAATTATTAAGCCTTATTATGAACATTTTGCTAGAATGGACACGACATAAGGCAAATCATGGGATATACTTTCAGTTAAAAAATCAACAAGACAATCCAGTTTAAACTGAAACAGCCTCCCTGAATAAGAGTTGCTATCCAAACTACATGCTACTACTACTACTAAAATTAAATGAGAACAGCAGTTCATGGTATTTATTGCTAGTTTCACCCAGAAAGTTACTTCTGTTTAATGTTACTCACATCATCTTCTTTGGTTCCACCCCAGAAATTAGTCCCACCAGCATAGCTTGGAATGTTTAGCACAGCTATGCCCTGCAGACTTGGAAGGGGGATGTACTGTCCGTCACACTGTAATGGATAAAAGCTCATTCAGTATATAAATAATGAGATAAAAGTAATCAGCCATTTTTAACACATGAAGCTTCAACAGAGCTGGCAGGGGAGGACAGAGTCATTAAGAGGTTTGACACAAGACTATTTCCCCCATGCTGTGAAGCAGCTCTAAGGCAAAACTTCTTCTCCTCAATCTTAGTACCAATTTTTGCAGAGATGAAAATTTTTTGCAGAGATGAAACAAGTTGCTAAAGAAGCTACATGCTGTAGTATGTACAGCAGAGGTGGTCCACGACTCGTCATAGAAACATTTTCACATCCCCTATAGTAAAATTCCTCATGCACTTCGACCATGCTCTGTCTATCAAGAATTAAAAATTGTTTTCCAATGAGAAAAGCTGTCTTCCTGAGTGCACACAGTAAGATTACCATGGACACTACAGAAATCTTCATTTACTCAGTAACTAGTCTTCCATCCTATGTCAGCATTCCCAAAATCGTAATAAACTTGTTATTGAGATAAATCCATTAAGTGAGGGTAGGGAATTAATAAAAATAAACGCAAGAATATTTCTGGCATAGCCACAGACACATAGTTAAACATCAGCATCGTCAGCACTGTGTGCTTGGCTTCCTGTAAAATTAACTTCACTCTCCTCCCAGAAATAAAAAAAGGCAAATCTAGGACTGACCCCACAGTTGTTCCCCTGCCTGGGCTAGGGAGTTGTTGATTTTGCAGGTAAGAGGTTGCTCCTATGACCAACCGTTCAGTCCTTCTTTCTTATCACTTTATCCTCCAAAATCCACAAATATCTCCAAGTCCCACTTAACATGATCATGACATAGATCAATCTCACACTTCTGGCCAAGACTAAATTTACAGACACCAGTGAAATCACCCTTAACTTACAGCAGTACAATTGCCTGCAGAGTTGAGCCCAATGACCTAAATCCACTCAACTGGGAGTCAAAATTGCAGTCCTGCAGCAGTGCCACAAGTGTGGATTTGAAGTAAGTTGGAAACATAAAGTCATAAATGCTGGATGCAGGCATTGCTTTGTGGATTGTGAATTTGTGAGTGAAGATGCCTTTAAAGAAGATTGCTAAATTACAACAAGTTACCCAGTCACACAGAAGGATCTTAAAATTGTACAAATGAAATAAAAATCCTCAAGAAATAAGGACAAAATCTGTAGCTATTTTATCAGGAGGAAAAAGAGATGCAAAATTATTTCCAGAATGCACTTAGTGCTTTCTTTTTAAGATTTAATCTCACAAACAAGACAGAATTTAACATTTTAATGAAAATGTGACCGTATCCAAAATATGCTGTGATATTAATAGATGCTGCACAGTCATTTTTATTATAGTGGAGGTCTGGCTCCAATTCCTGAAATTGATATTTTTAATTTACCAGTGCTGTGCAGCTCATCACACGTTTCAGCATAAGACTAATATTGTGCAAGGCAATACTAAATCAGAAATTTCTACTTGCTGGTTTACTTCCAGAAATATTCAGAAATAATTATGGAAAGGTCAGATTTGAATGCCTTATAGAATCTTATTTGAATCTTATTCAAAAGATCCTTAAATTAGAATTCTATCTGCAGCATGCAGAACGTTCTTTCCTGTCATTATATTCGCTAACTACTGCATAATTCCTTGATAATTACTCAGTCCTTAGATAACAGCAATCTGCTGCTAACAGACAAAATCCTCCTAAATCTCAGAGGAGTGAGAAAGAGCCCCGCTGACTTAAAATTATTCTTTCAACTGAAAAAGACATCTTCATATAAATATTCTGAACTTCCACACGAAATATTTAGCATGAAGTAAAAAGAGACGTTATGTATGTTCTCTGTCAAAATCCAGCCTAGATATTCTTTGGGTGTTATTCTTTTGGTAGTCTTTTTCTGCATTTGGTAATCATTTATATATCCTTTAAGTTCCCAGTATCTTGAAGAAGACTCACATATGACATTACAACTTTAAAGACAAAAGATAACCGGGTTTAGATAATTGCCACTGCATTTGTTGTTGCTGTGATAGTATCTTGCTTCTTTTGTGTGAATGTTTCAAACACGTATTTGAGAAAGCCTCTACTGGTGTAACTGGGCTTCTCGTGATTCACATTCAGAATCTCCCCTCTTCTGTCAGGAATTTTTGACAAAGATCATGTGTGTGCTCTCCCTATATGTGTAATCAAACTTTCAGACAGTTGAAAATTAACCTGAAGGATTAGACTCCTTCTTTCCTTCTGTTTACTATCTGTTCATTTCTGTTATTGTCTTCCACTTTGATGCAGTGAACATTAAGAAATATAATAATTTTGTTTAAAAAAATGCCAGTAATTACAAGAAACATTTTACTGGGTATTTTGTGATATTTAATCATGTCTTACATAGCACATTTTTACAGTGTCTTTGAGACGTGTCTTTTGACACAAGAACTCTAAATGGTTTCAAGAGGAAGCCCAAATTCTTCAGTACACTCTGCTGAAGCAAAAATACTCATTCTGCCCATAAATAAAATTTACCTCAAGTTGAACTTTTTGTTCTAAGTTCTTGTAAGTCCTCTGCAGTAGCTCTTTTGTGCCAAGAACTCCATACCACATCATGTTTTTTGTCCGACTTCTGAAAACAGGTAAAACACATAAATGAGACATGTATTGAAATAAACACATCACTGTCTTGAATTTGTAGGATGAGAAAAAGTTAAGATACTAAAATAAAGAGATAAGGAAAAGAAAATAATGTAAACCTTTTGGGTCTGTTACTGATAATTATATTACCTGCACTTTTCAGGGTGTTCTTCTCGCTTGTTATTAAACTCTAGTGAAATTTTTGCATCTAACCCAATTCCAAAGTAGTTGTTCATGACACATTTTTCTGAATATCCCTCCCTGTTAGAAGAAAAAGAAATGATTAGTTGTACATTTGTACAGTACCTGGATACACAAACCTCTGACCAAGATTGTGGTTGGTCTCAAAACATATATATATGAACCAAGAGATGTCAAGAGGTGTTTCCTCTGACTCTCCCTAAGGAAACCCAATGGCAGTCAGAGAAACAGACTGGATGCTAGATCCTTTGCAAGGGCAAGATGTTTCCCACAGGGCAAAGAAGAAACTGCCACAACACAGCCCCATCCAGCACTATCTCCACCATCCCCCCATCCAGCACTATCTCCACCACACCCAAAATAACAGTGGGATATGAGGAAAGAGCTGCCCCGGGCACGGCTCTGAGACAACAGCACCACACTGGGCCAAGCACTTAGGTTTTGTTTAGGCACAGCAGTGTTTTGTTTTAGGGGAGACACGGCCCACAACACAGATACCATCCGTAAGCCTCTGCCAATGCTACACCCAGTTCTGGGAAGTAGAGACAGCTTAAGACACAGAATTTCCACCTCTCTCCTCAGTCCCTAGGGGAATATTCATCTTCCTCTACTACAAAGTGCCCACACGTGCCTCAACATCTTGCTGGCAGCTGAGCTTGCATTCAGACCAGCGTTTTAGGCAGAAAACCCCATATTTAAAGGACTGCTATACTCCTCCTCCTCCCAGAATGAGTGAGCAAGGGGTAAGTGAGCAAATGTCTCCTATTGCACTACTCATACCTAAAATGGTACAACACAACCTGTTTTCAGACCTTGAGGTCTACTGCCAAATGATAGCAAATAAGAACTTCACAAAGAGAAGGAAAAAAAAATTACAAAAAAGTAAAAAAAAAATCTTAAGAGAAGTGAACTAAAGCAAAACAGTAGATTTGGAAACAAATATTTCTTACAGGGAATCTGGATCTGGGTCAATAAACGGCGTAGCACCAAACGGATCGATGTTTGCTAGCAACATTTTGCTAATAATTGAACTTCCTGCAATAGAAGCAGCTAGACCAGCCCTCAAACCTGATTAAAAAGAAAGAACAGAAAAAAAACAAACAAAAAAACAACAAAAACATCACTTTGTATTTGACAAGCAGAGAAATGTATATCGTCATAATATAAGCCACATACTGAGAAAATTAATTCAATCCATATAAGGAATGATTGCATTTCTATATCAATTTTTACCTATATACTGGTTACCTATATATTGGTTATCTTTTCAGGTGTCTGTCTCTTCAACAGAAAGACAGCCATACTGTGTGTGGCTGACTCTTCAGGCACCACCATTGAGAAAAAAAACCCCAAAAAACTACGAAATTTCAAGATTTCAGGTCAACACTCACTGATTGGCATAGTAACCATGTGTGGGTGACCTCACATCCCCAAAGACTACCAGAGCTCTTTATTTAGTTTAATCTTAATCTCCAAAGTGTCCATGATTCAGAGGGTTGGACTTTACATGGCTCTGTCCCTCAGCCTCTTTATAAAAGACTCCATTGGTTAGGATGAAAATGATAAAAGAACTTGGGTGGATGAAAAATTGGACATAAGCCCATAATGTGTGCTTGTAGCCCAGAAGGTCAACCATATTCTGGGCTGAATCAGAAGAAGAATAGCTGGCAGGTTGAGGGAGGTGATTCTCTCCCTCTACTCTGCTCTGGTGAGACTCCACCTGGAGTGCTGCATGCAGCTCTGGGGCCCTCAGCACAAGAAAGACATGGACCTGTTGGAGTGGGTCTGCAGGACCAGAAGGCTAGAACACCTCTCCTATGAAGACAGGCTGAGAGAGTTTGGATCGTTCAGCCTGGAGAAGAGAAGGCTCTGGAGATCTTACAGTGGCCTTCAGGTACTTAAAAGGGGGCCTATAAGAAAGATGGGGACAGTCTTTATAACAGGCCCTGCTGTGACAGGACAAGGGGTAATGCTTTTAAACTAAAAGAGAGTGATTTACACTAGATGTAAGGAAGAATTTTTTTTTAATTGAGGATGGTTAAACACTGGAACCAGTTGCCCAGAGAGATGGTAAATGCCCCATCCATGGCAACATTCAAGGTGAGGTTGGATGGTGCTCTTAGCAACTCGATACAGTGAAAGATGTCCCTGCTCATGGCTGAAGGTTGAACTAGATGATCTGTAGAGGTCCTTTCCAACCCAAACCACTCTGTGATTCTATGATTCTAAGATTCTGATTTTCATTTTTCATCATCCAAAATCAAACACACCACTTCTGCTACATCTGGTGTTTTGCCAAGTGATCAAGAATCTTCTACATTATTTTGCACTGGTTCAAACAAATTCAGGATGTCAAGTAACAATCATTATTTGACAGCAAGCAGGAGAACAGAAGGCAATACTAAAGTAGTGTAAGGAACAGCAGATTTCAAAATCATAATTACCTGGGCAGATAATCCTAGTGTTAAGCACTGGGAGGTTTTCCTTGCTTGCAGCCAAAGCTGGAGCTGAGAAAGAGCCTGTCTGAGAATGGACACCTCGGCTTGTACGTCGATCTGGAGATCTTGGTGCAGTTTTAACTGTTGCGGAAGAAGTAGAAGAGTACTAATTAGACTTATTATGACATTACCAAGTATGTAACTGTTACAGCCCTGAAAATATTTCAAAAGCATTATTCTGTTACCATTACATGGCAAATGTCCCTCCCCCTCACACCACAATTCTTCTTCAAAGTACACGAAAGAAAACTCAGAAATAGATCAAGTGACAAGCACAAATTAAAATGAACAAGTGTGGATGGCATTCAATATAAGGCTTTCCCAACTTATGCTTTAAGCTACTAGTAAAAACTGCATTATATCCACCTTAAAATGTAATAGAGTTTTATGCTGTAGTAAGCTTCTGATAAACATGCAAATGAAGTAATAAGATATTAAACTTAAATTCAATCTTTATTTAGTTATATAATATATTATTATTTATAACAGTTATAATATAGCTAGCTCTCCTACCCAACAGGCCATGGAAATACCACTTCAATAGCCACACTATTTGCTTCAAGCAGCTAAAAGAGGCCCCCTGCCTGCATGAGGTTTCTGAAAACATCAGACAAAACTATGACACCTTTATCTACAGCCAAACTGAAAACTGCAAGGGAAGAGAAAACCACATTTTCAGACATACTCCTCTTCTTCAGTTTAGAGAGAATGTGGGGGACATCAGTTTGCCATCATCATTTTTGTCAAAAAACCCCCTCGCAATTAGAAAAATAATGGAAATAATTTATTTGTTTAAATTCTCCAGAAGATGGATCAATAAAACCTTGTGACAGATGACAAGGTTTGGTAGATGATGCAATTGTTGGTGACATAGGCTCCGTAAAAAGAAGGAGAAAGAAATCAAGGGGAAAGAGACATTCACCAAGAGTAACTGGTAGATCAGCAGGGCCAGGTATCCCTGTGGCTACCTCTGAAGGTGCTGAAGGACATGCTCTTCAGAGGGCTGACCTCAAATGCTGTAATTTACTCTCCTGGCAGAACTTGTTTCATGCCAACTGAGAGAATATGCCAAGACCTGTCTTAGTGTGGGTAATTAATAAAAAAAAGTCATCTGTGAAATTCAGCCCCGTCCAACATAGCCAGAAACCGGTGCCCCAGGGAAGAAAGTTTGGGTATTACCAAATGCTTTGCTATAGCATTTCCATGTGCATGTAGAAAGCTTTTGCACACCAGATGATCAGAGACAGACATATCTTGGCTACCTCTGCTCCAGATTATCTCACATGTTAAAAATACATCAGTTTAGGACAACTTCAATCTTGAGCATCTGAAGAAGTTCAGAACAAAAAGTGAAATTATTTCAAAGTGTTCTGCTACATTCCTCTCAAAACCTGAAAACTGATTCAGCAAAAGCAGAATGATAAGGACTAGTGCCAAGAAAGCAGAAGAAAAATACCACCAGGAATGTGGGGGGAAGGATAAAATATGCCCTTTTTAGTGGCAAGAGGGGACATATCACATCAGTCATGACAAGTCAGCCTCAAGAGTAATGTGGGTGCACTGTCTGAAGACATTAGAGGGAAGAAAATGTAGAGCAGGAAAATCTAGAGATGAAGGTAACAGCAAGAACCAGGGCTTAAAAATTGTGTTCAAATCAATTTAGGTCAGGATTTGGCCATTCGCTTTTTTTTTTTTGAAGTGATGATAATCTAGCACAGAACAGTCAATGCAATGGCAAATTCTTCACCCTCTTGTATCACAGGAATAAGATTGCACACCTTTCTGGATGACCTGCTTAAGTCAAAGAGAAATCATTATACTCACAACAGGGATAACTGGGTGAAATTTTCTGGAATGTCACAAAATGCTATAGTATTGCATGATAACAATACAACACAATGATTTGTTTCTGTGCACGACAAAACACTGAATATTTTAAAATGAAAAGGAATGAAAACTGCAAGGGATATCTAATAAAAGTTATTAAATATTTAGTTGAAGGTAATTAACATGTGAAAAAATATTGTCTTCGTCAAATGACCAGTAAGATCCTCAGAGGGTAAAATATAATATTCAGAAGAAAATTAACATTCATTTTTCATAATGCTACTGAAAAATTCACAGTGCTATTCACACAGTCTGTTGTCTCTGTACTTGGGAACAAGGCAGTTATATTAAATAGGAAAATCAACAGAGCAGCTGCTCTTTATTTGACAGATGAGACTCCTGGGGATAACTGCAATAAAGATAAACTTTTGCTGTTCATGCTCTGATAAAAACAACAGAGCCTTAATGAGTAAAACTGATGTTTCACTGCAGATAATTGAATTCATGTTTCATGCATTGTCCCTAAACACCTATCTTCTACTGACAGCATTAATATGCACTCTATTTGACACATATCAGATGTATGAAGAACGATACAGCTCCCCAGTAAATGCAAACGTATCACCAAGAGACAAGGGGTTTATATATATTTTTACATATGGAGATATATATGTGTGGACTTCATTATATATTTATGGCAGCAGGATTGGGTCATCTGTAGGGCCAGTATCCTCTGTGAACAACTACTGGAACTGGACAATCAACAAGCATTGATTCCTATAGCCAAGGGAACAGGAGAGGGATCAATTAAGAGACAATCACTGGAGAAAGTCTGACAGACATTCCTGGAGAAAGGGAAATACGAGATTCTGAGTCAACAGAAGCCCCAAGAGGCTAACGTCGTCTTTCTAAGGTAGGAGCTACCAACACAGGCCCCAACTTCAGAACAGAGCCTCAGGAGGACACCACCTTTTGAGGATGTTGGTGTGGGTTCAGGTAACGGAAGGAGATGCAAATCCCAAACAACTTTGATCATTTTGCCACAGAAACTTCCTCACCAAATATTTAGAGGATGTGTTTTGTTGTCCACCACCTACCACTATCTCTCCATGACCCACAGGTGAGGTCTGGAGACCTCACCTGCATCACTGTCCTCTTAGTTAATCTGGAAAAGACTGAAATTTCTGGTAAGAAGCAGCTTTACTACAATTACTACATAGCTTGAGAATTTCATACAACCCTGGCACATGAACTACTGGCCAACACAAAATGCAGCGTTGATGTTTGTGATGGAAAATGTCCAACTGTGACCTCTGGATGGATTGGCTTGGTGCCAAAACCAAGCAAGTGAGGAAGTAAGTGAGGGTCTGTATAGACAAATTGTCCTTCCTTCTTCCACTGCAGCCACTCACTGGCAGATTTTATAACAGACACACAAAGGAGAGACTTTATCCTGTCATTTGAATGAGGGACTTAGAAATACTGTGCTATGTCAGGAGAAGACTATTCTATAAATATCATTTCACACACAGTAACCAAACACTGAATAGCCAAAAGGACATCTTAGTGACAGAATGGGCTACTACTTTATGAAAATGCTACCTTACAAGAAAGTTGTTTTAAATTCAGATCACTCAATATTCTGATTGCTTTGTACAATTTGATACAAGTAAAAGTTGTTATAGTGGCTTGCCATATGGCTTGCTATACAGCAGCCAATAGCTTCAAGAAACTAGTTAGACTAATGACAGCATGTGGGATAGCAAATGCAAGAAGATTTTCATGAGAAGGAACTCTAGCAGATCAAAGACTTTGGTTAAAATTTCTGTTCTGGATTAGTCAAGTAGAGGGGGTGACCTTAGAATTGCTACTTCTCAGAATTCCATGCTCCAGTTTCTATTACCTTCTTTCCTGCTTTATGCTGTTTCACTTCATACAGAAGACTTAAATATTCTTTCTCTCTGTTCCAGTAACTATCTCAAGGTAAGTTGCCAGTGGAGACATGAGAGTTTTATTGTCAATACAATGAATAAGTATATCTGTTTCACACAATTTGAAATTACTTCAACAGAAATTCCTGTAATATGCCCTAAGATGCCTACAACTGAGACTTGTTATTGTCACTGTTACCTAGGCTCTAATACCTGCTCATGTTCATGTAGAAAGGCGAGTGCAAGCACTGAACTAAATCCAGGCACTTCCTTCCACTCAAAATACCTTCTCAGCTTTGTACATTTATTCCAAAAGACTGTGCATCTCATCTCTTGTATTTTTACCTTAACTTTTATATACCTCATTCTATTAAAATTTGTGGCTAGTTTCCAGTGAAACAGGATGATAGTATTTTAATTATGGAGACAACTATGATCCATAATTCAACTATCAGGAGACTGCATAATTTTCTATTATTTTATCCCTAATTTACTCACTTGATGGGGATTCAAGTTCCTTTGTATCTTCCTCTTTTTCCTCCTCTTTGGATTCATCTAATTCTTTGCTATATTCCAGTGGAGACTGGTTCACTTGTTCTTCACTATGAGCATTCTGCTCATCCACAACTGCTTATTAAAAAAGAAAAAGGCAGAAAATGTCAAGATTTTTAAAGAAAAAATGCATATATAGAAAATAAGCTGCTTTTTTTTTCTGTAGCTTTAAGTTTTAAAATATTAACAGAAGAATTCTATTGCCCATTCAGTGAAAAAGAGTCTAGCAATCTTTTGCCCATTGATACAGGTTTGCTGCTAGAAATTTTCATTTTGTGGAGGATAGTAGTTATAAAAGAAGCACACTTTTATATGTGCCCACACGTGCATGCATATGTATTTATATATGCAAACAGTCATCAACATCCAAACAAGCTGCATTTCTTTTCCTTGAAGCTCATAATTTTATATATGTAAGAATGTAGAAATCAAACTTTAATAATGAAAATTTCTGCTTTTTTTTTAAAAAAAAGCCATGATTAATCTATCTGTAAGGACCCAACCATTGCTGATGTTCACCTTTTTCTGCTTGTTCTATGATCTGCCTCACAGCCTTCTTCAAGCTGTTTGCCCGGAGCATTAACTGTTCCCTAGGTTTGAAGAGTTTCTGGGTGGAAGACTTTGAGACACACTCTGCTAATTGCTCTTTACTTTCAGACAAGGATTCTTCACTTGAAAACTCCTCTGCTTCTTCTTCCACAATGGGGGGAGTGATGCCTGGGAGAATGGGAGCAACTTGGGCTTCTGTGTGAAGAGCCTGGAGCAGTAAGTCTAGCTTCTCATTTAACTCGGAGCACTAAGATGAAGTGGAAAAGAATATACACATAAAAAACCCCAAACAGTGAATGTGTGAACATTCACAGGAAATTACATGCCAAACTCTCAGTGTCTTAAGTGTCTGTGTAATTGTTTATGCAAAATCCAAACCTAGGTTCACCATTTTGGAATATCAGATTATAAGTAGGTCTGCATGGGTTTTTTGCAGACACACCCTGTGACATCCAACCAGATTAAAGGATTTAAACAACAAAAAAGCCCTACACTCAGACTAAAATAACACACTGAGCTAAACTCAGCCCGCCACATAACTAGGGTACAGGTTAGGTCTTACTCCTCCCCTGATGGCCTGCAGCACAGAGAATCACCACAGACTTGCCCATCCCATGCCTTCTAAGAAATCATGGGTGCTCAGTTCTCCGAGTTGGAGAGGTTACCTGTGGGGACATTCCCAGTTGTTAGACTGGGCAAATGGCCTTGTTTTTGCAACACAGCTGTACACTTATGTGAGTTGTCACAGAGCAAAGAGGCTCAAACCAGAACCAAACATCTCTGCCCAGCACTCTGCAGTTGCTCTCTCTAGGTGAGGTGATTTTCTGTGCTCAAGTGAAAGGAAACCAACATTGTCTGACCTTAGAATAGCAAAAAAAATTAGTTAATTTTCTAAAATGTGCACTGAATAGAAATGTGAACCACAAATTGCCATTTAGCAGCTACATTTCCTGACTCTAGGCTTGGCAGTGATTTTGCTTTCTTGTTTTCAGCTTATGTAAATTTTGTGCCTCATACCAAATCCTTCTGGGGTTTTTGTTTCTTTGGTTTTGTTTGGTTTTATTTATTTTTCCAATGCTTTTGCAACCTGATCTCTACAATTTGCAGTCTAAACCATTATTTTTAACATTGTAGTCCTTCTTCCCTTCATTCTTTCAACATGCTCTCTCTTCATTATATCATTATTTTCCCATCCCTGCATAAGTTACCATGAACTCTACGCTTTATGAAGTAAAAAAGTGTGAATAGAGTTATAGAGATCTTAGAGTTTAAAGATGGTTTGGAAATAACTACTTTATGCAATAAGAAAAAATTAAAGTCACTGGCTGAAATGAAAGCCTAGCTGGGCATCCTAGAGCAATTTGAAAATTACACACCCATGAGCTATAAACTCTAAACCCCCCACAACTTTAAACCAGAATATAGTCATAGTCTTACTTTAATGGCCATGGCATCAGCTTCCTCTGCATTTTCCATTGGTTTTTCATAAGTCTTCCCTATTTTGGCAACAAAGTCCTTTACAGTTTCACATAATATTCTTCAAATAAAAATAAAAATAAAAAATAATAATAAAAAAGAAACAGAGGGGAGAAAGCAAATCAAATAAAATAGATATGTTTGGAATATTCTTATGGCATTTTCTTTATATGCATACTTCTATACATTATTCTTGTTGGAAAATGAACTCTGTCATCATACTTGCAAAGTAGATGATACTCTTTTCCATGGCTTGCAAAATTCAATGATAAGCTTTAAAATAAAAACTGTTTCTCCTTTTAATTTAAGCTTTTGCACACATTCTATCTAAGTCTCATACTTCTAAGAACGGAAATAAATACAACTAATTATATCCATTCCATTGCTTGTACACTTTCCATACCAGAGGAGTTGTCAAACTCGTGTTCACTTTGGTAACTCAAAACACAAACATGTCAACTCCCATGAAAAGATGGAGCCTAGAAACCATGAAGAAAAATCTACTGACTTTAATGGAGCACTTCGTAGATGAAAGCTTATGGCCATGCACAAACCATTGCTCAGCTTATGCTTTTGAAGCACAGCTGACCCTAAAGCTTATCTATGCAAACTAGAGTGGCTGCAATGAATTTTTATTGTATAAATCAAAGATGGTTCCTATTCCCTATGCTGCAGACAGAAAGCAAATGCACTAACAAGGTATGGATAATTGCTTAGTACTGTTCATTTGGTTGAAATGTATTTGCCAGAAATTAAATAGCTTTAACAAGATACAGACCCAATGTAGAATCTGGAGTTATAATAATGTCTTGCAGCTTAAGTTTCAACATGTGCTATGTCTACTTTGACAATAAAATTATATTAACTTGTTTATACCATTAAAAAAAAAAAAAGATGTAACAACATACAGATGTATTTTTGAAGATTTCTAAGTTGCATATCACAAAACATAAGATTTTTTTTCACAGAGAAGGTATACACAGAAGACTTCCAATTTCAGATGATGTCCACAATTTGCCAATTAATTATCCCTTATTTTTGTTTCAGTTTGAAAAAAAATAAAAAGCTCCTATTTTCTGAGATCACTACTGATTGAATTGATATAAACAGATCTATGACAAAGCAAGTTCTGATTCTTAAGAGTGAAACTGTTTGTCCTCTTAAACATACGTATATACATAAAACAAAACAGAAGAAATGTAATATGAAGTAGATCACATATTCCCATTAGTAACAGTAAGCTTCATATTGAAGCTGCACGCTGATTTGGAGTGACTTAAAATCACTTTATACTAATACTATGTGATTTTTAAAAATGTTCAAGTGTTTAGTATTAAGCTCTCCATTACAATTGTACCATATAAAATTTTTTCAGAAAAAAACATCCATTCTACAATATATAAATCAAGATATATTAAGCCAAGCCAGTTGGGTCTGCCATGAGAAAATCAAGCTTAGACAGAAGGCTATTATGGTGATGATATTCCACATGGGGAATAAATCCCACACATTGTAGATAAAACTGATCAACTCACTTGGCAGATGATATGACAACTGAATGCTGATCAGAATTGAGAATTTTTGCAAGATGAGCAGCAACTGAGTCTTCATAAGCAGATATCTGAAAACATAGAGAAAAAAAGACCTCAATTTCCACACATTTCAGCAGTTTTACACCAAATAGTGAGTTCAAATAGTGAGCCTCCAAAATATCAGGATTTTTATTTCAGCTCTAATACAAGGACAAGCAGCTGGCAATGCAGATTCTACCTGCATATTGTATTTACGTACCAGATGTTTAATATTTGAAGTAACACTACATCTGAGAACTTGATCCACAGCTCTTTTCCTCACGTAGGGAAAACAGTAATTTCTTTCTAGGCTAAAAATAGGCTATGAGGCAGAAAAAAAATCTACCTTCCTTTTAGATTTGTAACAACTTAAATTATTATCATCAAGTATATTTTATTTCTAAAACAGCATGTCCCTTAAACTAAGCTGCTCAACTAAGAATAAATCAAAAGTTTCCTGTTATAAACCTGAATTTGCTATTTACTGTTAGATGGGCTCTTATTCCTCAAGTACCCCCACTGACAAAGGCTGCTGAACTGGTATAATGTTATCAAAACCAAAACATATGGAGCAAATCATCTATGGCTCAATCTTTACAAGAATGTCTGGGAGAATGAATATGTGCATTGGCCATCTTTTCTAGGACAAAAGAATTCTAAGTTCTGAAATATTCAGGAAAAGGTTTGGAATGGATCAGAAATGCATTCTCACACTCTGTATCGTGTCTCAAAATAGATATGGATCCAGACCTCAATTGTAACAGAACATTCTAACCAAATTCCAAATCTAAAGCTAAAAATAAGTGCAGTTCTGAAATTTTCTGACAGCTTCCTTGAAGAATCTCCTAAAATCTATTAGTGTGGTTTTGTCCTTCATATAGGGCATTAGATATACCCCACTCCATTTTTTTTTATCCTTCCTCCTAAAACCCAGCCTTAGTTGTAGAATTCTGTCAGGAGATCAATTTTCATTTAAAGGGAAAAAACCCAAGACATAAGAACAATCTGTAAGAATAAATTTCTGTTTTTCAAACATCAGTATAAGATTTGTAGAACCAAAGGTCTCCTGAAACTGAAGGAAAGTTA
>JANIJG010009173.1:0-59550 GCA_024611175.1 Megaceryle torquata | reverse complement strand
CTGTTTGCCATGATCTTTCAAAAATGATGGAGAGTGGTAGGGCAATACCATTAACCAGCTCTCTCAACACTCTTGGGCTCATCCCATGAGGGTTCATGAACTTGTGTATATTCAATTGCCTCATAGATATAAACCACCTTCATTCTGGTTTAACTTGAGCAAATGACAAAGACATTGAGCAGCAGCACAAATACATAGCTCTGAAATAACACAGCCAGCCCCTTTGGGGCACTGCTTCTTACCCACAGACCACCCCCCCTGCACCTCACTTGAATTCACACACTTTTTAACATAACTTCACCATAACCCCCCCAAGACCTTGCCTTCTCTCAGAAATATCTGTCCCACTGACCACACATGCACCTGTTGCTCTAGGAACTCCACCAGTAGTATCTAAGTCCTGCTGCTACATCCTTCCTTTCCTACCCTGTACAGAAACACCAGGATTATAGTAAAGCCAAACATGAGAAGGAAGCTGTGGCCTGGCTCACTAACACTCCTGTCTCTCTGGAGACAGAACTGCAGAGTGTTGCAGTCCACACACTGAAAGCAAGAGGTCTCCTGCAGCTGACAGAAGCTTCTCACAGCCTAGTCTAATATACTGTCATCTTGAACCACCATTAAAAAAAAAAAAAAAACAAACCTTAAAAAAATCAAACCCAAACCAAAACACAACAAAAAACCCCAGAGTCATTCTGCAATCAAACCGCTTTATTGAACTTTTCATACTGTACATTTGTGAGCATTTGTGCAATAGAGTACATAATATTGATTTGGCCTGACTCCTTCTCATGTTTAACCAGGTGGCAATGAAGCACCACACAGCTGCTCACTCACTCCCTGCCCCCCACCCCACTGTGGGCGAGAGAATCAGAAGGGTAAAAGTGAGAAAACTTGTGGTTTGAGATAAAGACAGTTTAACAGGTAAAGCAACATCCATGCACATAAGCAAAGCAGAACAAGGAATTAATTCACCACTTCTCATTGTCAGGCAATTGTTCAGCCATCTCCAGAAAAGCCAGGCTCCATCAGATATAATGGTTACTTGGGAAGACAAATGCCACCACTCTGAACATTCCGCCTCCTACCTACTTTCCCCAGCTTTAGATGTTGAGTATGATGTCATAGGGTATGGAATATCCCTTTGGTCAGTTAGGGTCAGCTGTCCCAGCTGTGTCCCCTGAACTTCTTGTGCACTCCCAGCCTACTCACTGGTGGGGTGGTGTGAGAAGCAGACTCAGTATAAGCACTGCTCAGCAGTAGCTACAACATCCCTGAATTGTTGACACCATTTCCAGCACAAATCCAAAACACAGCCCCATATTAGCTAGTATGAGGAAAATTAACACTATCCCACCCAAAACCAGCACACTCCTTAAAACATGGAAGATAGAAGCACCAACTTTGTCATGGTAGGGTGTTGACACTATGCAGTAAGAAAGGCTGTTGGACGACAGTGGCAGCACCTAACAGTAAACATGTTCTGTGAAATACATAACAGCAAACAGAAGTCTTCAGAAACCATTTAGTGATGAGCTTGGTGGGCAGATGAGACTCGTCTGAATGCTTAGAGGAATCTCAGCTAGGCAGAGTTCTGCAGTCAGCCACAGCTTGTGCAAGAACTGGGAAATAACATTAGATGCAATGACTTCAGAACAATCCTTAAGTCATTACCGGATAACTATTTTGCAAAATATTATACAGATTTTACTGGACAATTGCCTTTGGTTAAGAAAATAAAAGTATTTTTGCAGAGCCAACATTAGGCCAAAAGGACTGATATTATCTTACAGTGACAAACAAATATGGCAAACTGTTGATATAAGTATCCATGTGCAAAATGTTTTCAGGCGTATGGTCAGCACTTGCTTAACCAGCACAAGTAAAGAGAAGCACAGGCACATGATTCAGGAAAAAAAAAAAAAAATGCAGTACAGTTCTGTTCAAGCTCCAGACTTCAACGTCAGGCTAAAGACCAAATAAACAGCAACATCTTTCTTGGTCTTTACAGTGTTTGAAAGAGATGAGTCCAGGGTAATAGGGTCCTACCACTACTAACCAGGACCAGGCTAGTTATAACGTTCTCAGACACGCAGAAAAGCATCAAGCTCATCAGCTTTTGCATCAGAGGACGCTGCAGGATTCCCCCTCCCCTTTCTCTCTGCTGCCTTCATCCCTACTATAAGGAAAAAAAGCTTTGAGAAGTTTTTAATTTATTCAGCAGCTCCATTTATTGCACCAACCCTCTGGTCAGACAGGGTTGTTACTGTGGATAAGAGTGGCTGCTGGTCACCATTTCCAGTTTGTGTCAGTGTAGAACAGGAGACAGCTCCTGCTCTTAAACTGCATGGGCAGAGCAGTGCAGGCAGCTTTCTTTCAATACTTTGGCTTTAGATTCACATTCCCTCTTCTGCCTAGCCAGCTCTAACCACTCCTGGTTTTTTTAAGTCAGCAGTACTACCTGCTTTCATGATGCTACAGCAATTAACACAAGAAGAGTAAACTAAAAAAATTAAAAACAATCTTTATTTATACCTTTCTCTGTCACAGGTAAAGATACCCATTAATCTTCTGCTGCCCCAGCCCATGCTTCTCTCTTGTACTGCTGTTCTGCAGAGCAGATTAGGGAACCTCCATCTATCATCCTCATATTTCTTGTTGAATTCAGTTAGGGTGGGACATGGATCTTTTACAGGCATAAAAAGAAAAGGGGGTGACAACCCCAACTACTTAAGCTCTCCCTATTTTCCTGGGGCAGCAAGGGGGGAAAAAAAAGGTAGATAAAAGCAAGTAAAGTAAACTTTCAAGAGCAAGAGTAATGCCAAAATTTAGCAGCAGGGACTGCTGCAATTGCAGCAAACACTTCAATTTGTAGCATCTAGTCAAATCTACCGTAATATACAGGTTCTTTTACAAGTGTGGGCATTGAAGGAGTCAGTGAAAATATAAGTAATCAAAAGAAATAAATCTCTCTCAGCCTTCCTTCTAAATTAAGGATAGAAAAATACATCTGACAACAGTATTGGAAATAATTGTGAAAGAAGTTTAGAAGCATGACTGAAATATTGATGTCTCAAGGGGTACAGCTGACCACAGACTCCCTCTACACTACAAAACATCAAGGATGTTTAAAGTACTAAGATCAAAGACCACACCCTTACCTGCACTGTTATGTATGACCCCTTGGGAAGTAGCTGAAAAATACAATTTGAAAGACAGGTTACTAGGCTTTGCCAGGCAGCCACAGAGGTAATACAGAACTGTCTAGCTTAGAAAAACTAATCTGTATTTGAAAATGGTGTCTTTAACACACAGGTATAGCCATCTGATACTCAAACTAATTCAGCTTTCCACTATTCAAAGCATCCAGGCTGGGGTTGATACTGCAGTGAGAGGAAACAGTGAGAAAGAAATCACTGCACAGCATGTGGGTATAAAACAAACAAACCAACCTAAAAAAAAAAAATTAAAAAAAATCAACCATCCTTTAGAATCTATTATCATTGAAAATGCACATTTTTAGACTTTACAGTGGTTTCTTCTAAAGCCTTGGGAAAAGTTGTCTTAAATCTTAAAGTAGTACATTAATGGTTAAACCATAGTTTAAGGTAAGTATGAGTCACATTACTTCAGTAATAGCCCTAATCTGAAGAGACAACCAATGTCGAAGGAAATAAACTGAACAAGGGCAGAATAAACTGAGCATTCAACAGCATGGCATTAAAGAGTTATTGGAAATTAATCTGAGGCTTTTTATTACTACAGCAAAGTTCTTAACTTTGGTTAGGAGGTAGGAGAGGTAGCTAAAAACAAACAGGCTGTCACACTGTGGGCAGGCAGACACTGTCACTGGTGTCACTTCTTTGGCTTTGAGCTCTTGCCTCCCTCCTCCAGGCCAACACCACCCAAGGCACAACTGCAAAGGCTCTCTTGATGTTCTTTCCTCAGCACTGCATAGGACAGGGCAGCTTCTACCACCTCTCTCCTCTGAGCACACACTTCCAAAACGTACAGCAAATTCCACTGCCACAGGGAAGCCAGCAAGGTAGAAAGAAATCTGTATACAGGAGGTAGCAGTTGTCATTTTTAAACAGTCCCTTTGTTTTCTCTTAGCCAACTCACAATTCTCTTCAGTTTGTTGTTGTTTTTTTTTTTTATTAACAACAAAACCCAACAACTTTGTTATCCTACCAGTGATAGCCCCAGCCTAAATAGTACTTTTTATCTTCAATGGAAAGAGACACAAGCTAAGAAAAGCATCACTCTTGCTGATCAAAACCTTATTCTTGGCAAAAGGACAGTAAGAGGATGAGTAGTCTTGATGAAGATCAGCTATTTTTCTCCCATAATCACAGAGTGATTCCACTCATCGTTACCACTGACAGCAGCCAGTAGTCTGAGCACAGCAGTGTACAGATGGGGCTGCAAGATCCAAGCTCTGCCACAGCTCTGCAAGTCACACAACTGAATAGTCCTAGGCTACAGAAGTGGTGAAAAGTTGCAGCTGCACACACCTGATGCATTGTTGCTCTCATGCACCCTTGACAGCACCAGTCCACAACATGTTTGCTAGTTACTTCCAAGCCTGGGTACAGTGAATTCAATTAATAGCAGGGTTTATCTCCTGGAATAAGGTGCTACAGTGTAGGAACACTTGAACAGCACCTGAAATAATTTACAGCTCTTGACAGATTACCTTTGGCTCTTCTAAAACAGGCATAAAAAATTAGCACTTTAAGATAAATAAGAGGGTGGGGAGGTAAAGGAAAAGTACTAGGTGGAATAGCGTGATTTTCAAAACCCTTCAGGCAAGAAGCTTGATCTTACCTCTTAATCTTTCACTTTTGCTTACTTATCAGGGTACAACTGAGAAAAAAGAAAGGTCTGTCTTTGCAGTGAAAGCTGGTGCACTGCATAGAACAAAGTCACTAGATTGTCACTTCGCTGTCAGGCTTCTACTCAAGTCAGTTTTGCCTCAGAGCAGCTGGCTGAAACAAGCTTCAACTTCAGTCCTCAGGATTTCTTCCTGTTTTACACAGATGTCACCAAAAGGGAAACCTTCCCTCTCTTCTCTCTATGCCCCTGTCTCATTTTTCTCTCCACAAAGTTATTCTCTAGCTTAACACACGGAAAAAACAAACAAGTAAACAAACAAAACAAAACTAAACCAAACCAAAAAGCAAACTTCCCAGAGCTCTCTTGAGCCTCTGCTTCAGTAACTCTTTATTTAACACATTTTATTAATCTGAAACATTTTGTAAAGCCAGACTTCAGAAATAACAAGTAAGGAACATACCAGTTAATTTAAGCAATATTTTTACATATATATATATATATATAGGTAAAAAAATAAATTGTCTTGATAAGAAATATTGTGTAACCTGATTAAGAAACAAGTTCCCAGAAGCTGTGCAATACAGCAAAAAGCACTGGCTGTATAGCTGATATCAGGGTAGCTAACTGTGTATTTTCAGAAGTTAAAAAAACCAACCAAACAAAAAAAAAAACCCCATCAAAACAAACCACTGTAAGGACAGACCATTCTACCTAAGAAATAACCTGATTCTTTGTTGGGGATTGCAAAGTGTCATTGAAGAGGCTCTGCACTGTTACTTGACTTCAGTTGGACTTTCTTTCCCGTTCTCGTGCAGTCACAAAGTTAAGCAGGTCGATGGCTGTAACGATGCCAAACACCATTTGCCGCTTACTGGAGGAACCATCAGTGTTATCTACGTAGAAAGAAAGAGGAGAGTCTGGCTTTAGGAGACACAAAACCACACCATCCCACTTGGTTTTAACAGCACTATTTGTAAAGGCAGGTGCCAAGCCATCCCAGCTCCACGTGCCAGGGCCTGTGGGTGGAGCTGGTTATCACTGATGACCCTTGTACACTGAGGGGGAACGCAAATGGCATCTTGACCAATAGTCACGTAGGAAGTGGCAAGGATTTTCATTTCAGAAAGGTTCCTCAACAAAAGGGATATAGAAACTGAGCCATTACCAAGGGAAGCATAAGGGTCCATCAGATTTACTTTTTCTTGACATGAAAACTCAAACCAAATCCTCCATTATAAACCTTATTTTCCTCATACATTAGTTTCTTCTGTGGCTCCACTTGAAGTGGCTACAAATTGGTATTACTCCATTTGAACCAGAGGCCACTAGAGGAGAACATGCAACACTACCATCTTCCTACAGTGCTGTCAAATACAGAATTAGCATAACAAAAATCACAATACATTTTCTCATTTATATCCAAAAAAACTTACTAACCATCTAACCATTACTGCATTGGCAGCACAAGTTCAAGTGCTTTTTCATTGTGAGCAGAAGTCTTTGACCTGGGAACCAAGTGGCCAACTGACCTCTGGCCCTTTATCTATGTCTAAGGTCCCTGTTCCTAAAGTCTGGCTGTATTGAAATGTTTAGCCTACATATATACTCAGTTTACTCTCCCAGCTGGATTGTACTGGACTTTTCATTTACTCAATCTTTGTTCCATTGCAAGCTTCCAGTGAGGTTCTAGGTTTATAAAGAGTTAGTCAGCAGAGTCAAGAGCACATCCTTACGGAGATTATCATCATCAGGAACAAGCCCAAATTTGATGACTATTCTTCATTTACAGTTACAACTGAGATAGCTGTCAAATTTATCTGGTGAGTCTTAATATTAGTTTTAGTCTAGTTTCTCACTGTATGCAATTTTGCAAGTTGTCTGCTACGAGGAAGATAAAACAGGAAAAACAAAATCATTCACATATAATATTGTTATGACCTAGCTGTGAAGATTTATTTAGTCATTTCTAGTTCACAAAGAATGCAGCGTAAAGCATTTTGAGAAGGACGAAGAAAAGTAGAGTTTGGAGGAAAAACACCAAGTAAAGGGGAGTAAGTTAGTTTAAACAAAATGAGCAAGAAAAAGTAGTATTAAACTGTCTTGAGATGGTCATGTCAGTGTTGACATCTAGATCTTACTACACCTTAGGAAGTTGTAATAAAGTTTTTGCTTTAGAAAGGCAAAAAACTGAAGCGTAGTTAACCTGGGACACTCGCTGTGATGGAACTGCTAGAAGTTCTATGCCAGGCATAGGAAGAAGCAAAGATCAGTTGTACTGCAGGAGCTTATTCATCAAGCTTACTGCTACTAATAAAGCCACTGTACAGCAGTTCAGATTTGGGCATTCAGTTCCAAGTAGTAACTTGCTTCAAAAGCAGGTAGATGACAGTATGTGAGGTTATTAATGGATTTAACATTTACTCCACAAGAATTAAAGTGCTAGCATCTTACTAAGTGTTAGTAGTACAGTTATATGCACAGAAAGAGGACGTGGCTTCTTCAGAACTTTTTTACACACTAAAACTTGCACTTGTTTCTTGTTACCACTCAAAGACTACCTCTTACAAGGCATAGTACATCATACTCACACTGAATTTGTTCATGAACCACTAGAGCAAAGTGGTCTATTTCCAGGATATGAGAGAGTTTCCCCAAGTTGTCTTTCAGGTTGATCTGAGGAGAGAGTTACAAAACTTAAATAAACCAGTCCTTTGTACATTCAGTGGTCGATAATACCCATATCCTTTGTGCAGTATTAAAACCAACATATCAGCAGTTACATACTGCTCCTATCTGAAGTATTGTAAAACACTAACAAATCAAGGCCAACTTAAAAGATCAGTTTTCTGTGTTTCTGATTTCCAAGAAAACAGAACAACAAAAAAGCAGCACTATAGTGAAACTATTCATTCTGATTCTGTAAACATAACAAATATACCTAACATACTGAATATTTGAAAAACATTAATGATGGAAGGAAGGTCAAGTGTTCCAAGTGTCTAACAAAAGTTACCATAAAACTCATTGTACTTGGTGATTTATTCTAGCAAGACCAGCAAAAAAGTGAATGAATCAGACTGCAAATCACCGTGGAAGTGAATATGAACTGCAAAGGTGGCAGGGGAAAAGCCCAAACAAGCCAAAAACAAAACCAAGGGTGAAGATTGCTCAGATAACACTGTATTCAAGTGCAAATCAGGGAACTGTGAATTAAGAGTTCATTTTTAGTGAAGATCAACTTTGCTAAAACTAAACAAGAAAGCAGCAACCTCTGAAACAGTCAGCTAATCACCTGCTGGAACCATTTGAAAGGACGCATAAAACTGTTTTTCCTACATGCTTTCACATGTTAAGCACCAGCAACAGTTCTATTACCGGGTGACTCTCCCCAGGCAAGAGCAGCAACTACCATCTGACATATTTTCATTAAAGGGGATTAAAGGAATTTACAGCAAAGAAAACTCTTGCACTACAGATTAAAAACACCTTTATCCTGCAGCAATCTCAGCATGTGACTGAAGAATAAATGCCACAGCATGAAGAGTTAGGCTGCACTGGAACATGGAGCTCTTGTCTCCACACTGAGTTAGAAGACACCAAAAGGACACTCAGCAGCCTGTGTTTGAGGGACCAGAAAGGCTGTGGTGTATACTGAAACATCAGTCCTTAAGCTTGTGGGCCAGGCAATGGGTGCAGGGAAATATGGACCTACTGCTACATCAAGTCAACTATCGGTCACCACCACTGACAGTTTTGTGAAGATGGATGTGCAAAGCCTGACTTCTGAAACTAAGTTCAAAGCTCACTGAAGAAGTAGAGCCCCTTGCCATCTGACTGCGTGTAATCAGTAGATCTCTTTTCAGGGACTGGGTAGGGCAAAGATGACCAGAACAAGCAGCCCACAGGTGGCACTGGGACAACTATGAATGCATAAACATGTTTTGAAATGCTTAATGGAAATTTAACAGAACTCCCAGTAAGTTTTCTCCTGTCTCACTGCTGCTCATTTAAGCTCCCTAAAAGTTTTGCCCATGAGGTTTCTCACGTTTATGCATTGCTTTAAACGCAGTAAGTCTTTAAGGCAATTAGCCTGTGCACATGCTGCTATGCTACACGTGACTGGGACTGCTTGTTTGGCACTAAGGGCAAGTGACACAGCACTGCTCATGGCCCCACAGCTAAATTCCCTCCTTCCCCAGAGGTAGGGTCTGGTCCACTGGGAATGTGGGAGACACTAGGCCTTGTGTTGTTTGGCACAGCAATAAATGGTTTAGGACACTAACCAAAAGGAAAAATAAAAAAATGAGAAAAATCCCACCAGGGAACAGGCTAACAATTGAACACTACATACAGTAACAAGAAAGTCTCAGAGACCATGCCCCAGCCCTATTTTCTGCTAAAGGCAGACATGAAGTCTAAGGCTATGTATGTCTGCATTACACCTAACAAATGTTAGTAGCTGATGCAAGGATCCTTTAGGAAAGAAGGCGGTAATGAGACCCCAAACCACTGGAACCAACATATGACTCCACAAGAATGTCCCTCTTCTCCATTAACACACAGCACTTGTTTGGATTGGCAAATTATCCTGTGACTGGTGTATCAAAGCCCTAGAATATTATCCTCCTGGGGACTTTAAAAAAGCTAACACTGTAACTTTTCTATTCTAAGAGATCATCACAAAAGTAATTGTGGTGATCATAGCAAAGAAAGCTTCCTATGTTGCCAAAAGATAGCTTTCCCTTGGCAGTCACAGGCTAAGCTGACCTCTTACTGATACACGCTGTGGTACAGATCTTAACTGTGGTACATTTCCTAAGTCATTTCAGTGACACAATTGATCTGTTTTCCCAATTTCACCAGTAAACAAGCCAAATAAGCTTGACTAAACTGCTAAGAAAAGCAACATCTGGAATACTTCTGAGGTTATGTGCATTTAAACACAATTATCTGTTAAATCATAAATTTGAACAGAAAATAACCGATGAATGATGCTTTTAGTTAGCACGTTAGCATTACCACTTGTGTCATTCCCCTTCCATCCTCCACCAAGAAATGTCAGAACTAAAGAGGAAAGAAATGGTTAAGCTGTTCCTTACTGAAGAAGCATGAGAACTTCAAGCTGCCCATGGAAAAAAGCCACAACCTCAGAAGCACAGAGAATTGGCTACTACAACTAACACCAGTGTAGCTACAGAAATGATTGCACACCACCAGCCCCAGAAACTCTTAAGGTGTCTAAGTGAGGGAGAACACGAACTAAGCAGTTTTGTTACGCACCACATTTCCACCTGATGCTTGATTATCTGTCTGGGAAGGAAAAAATATATTTACATTTGTCCATAAAAGAACTAGCATCCTTTCTCAACCTCAGGGACTTAGTAGTTTGTAGACTGAACAGAAGCATTACATACACTTCTGGAATACAGCAGCTTATCTACTACGAGACAGTGTTGGAACTAAAAACCTGGTGAAAACTAGGTCAAGCATTCCATGTTAAAAAGAGAACCCTTTTCCTGCAAGGGAAGTAAAGCAACAGCAATAATACTTCTATATTAGAGAGCACCAATACAGTAAGTTGTGGTATCTTTGCATACCACGTTGGTGAAACTGGCTAAGATCAAAATTCACATATCTTGATGGCATCAGCTTTCAGTAGTCATTTCACTGATTCAGCAAGGCATTTGATACAAAAGGCAAACAGTTTTTAGCTGATGCAGAAATTATTTACAGGAGCTGTTTTCACATTTTGTTTCTTCCCCTCAATAGTTACATTGCCCAGATTTGTGATGGGGTTTTGGGGGAAGGAGGAAAGGACAAGCATGCTAGAAGAAAGTCTGTGAACAGCACAACATAGAGCCACTACACAAAACTGGGAGCTACTGAATGGCCTAGGACAGAGTTTGGAGCAAGTCTATGCTTATTAACACAGCTCAGCAACTCAGCTCTGTGTGGTCCCACGTAAACCTTTCCCAACCTGATGCCACTGGAGTGTTAGAACACTTACAGCAATACTTTCAACCAGAGAACTAGGAGTTGTAGAACATTTTGCTTACCTGTTTAAATTGCTTGTAGATTACTTTTCTGACTTCATCTGAAGGCTGAACTTTTCCAGCAAGTAGTGAAGACAGCATGTTACCCAGGGTAACCATGCCCAAAATCACCCTGAGGAAGAAGAGAGAGAAGATAACGCTACACAACACAAAAGCCTCAGGTGTTCCTGTAGATAAAAGCATCCACTCTCAGCCAGCCTGGAGAAGTAAATTCAGCTGCTTCATGGTATAAAGTAACATTATTGATGATATACTTGGATTCTGTGTCTCTGCAGGAGTCAGTTCAGTTCTCTGAAGTTCTGGAGACTCGCACATAAGTCATCAGGTGCTGTGGGTGCCTGGCCCTCCTCCTGAGCATCAGGGTCTTTGTATCTCTAGCTCGTGCAACTGGAGGGTTTTTTGCTATCCGAGAGCACTTTTGAAAAGCATAATTTCATTGTTTTACATCCTTATCTGTCCTTTTGAAAAGTGTAATGTGGCCAGAGACATGCTCACTTGAATTTTGATCATTCCACTACTCCCTGCAAGGATCTGCAAGAGTTAAGCCTCTGAAGTAGCTGGAGAGTAACTGAGCAACTCTTCATTATTCAACCTGTCCTACATGAGACCTACCAAGGTATAATAAGGTATATCAGCTTGCTGGGGACATGCTGGCTTATAGGGGTCACTACAACATTGCACTATAATGCAGTGTTCAGAGGAAACTGGATTAAAGCTGTGGTGAAGGTGGGAAGGTTTGGGGTTGTTAATTTTAAATATAAATTTTTGCTTTATTTAGTTAAACAGCTATTAAAAAACCAAACAAACAAAAAACCCCACAATGAGGTTATCCTGCAGAGACACTCCAAGTACAAATATTACAATAGTCATGAGAAGCTTATGATGTGAAGGACGGGACAGTCCTGACATAACAGAATATTAAGTCCAGCATTGTTGTGTTTAAGATCACATTCTGAACTGGTTTACTTATAACTGAAGAATTATGAGAGAATATCACGCTTATAGTAAGCACTTAAAAGACATCTCTTTGGACCTGGTGAAGGAAGTGATATATATGGATGAATAGTGATATATGTGGACATACCCAGATTCATCAACAACTGGTACCTGGTCGAATCCCTTCTCCCGGAGAATTTCAACAGTCTTTGCACAGGTAACAGTTGGAAGCACAGTCAGGGGAGCAGAGAGGCTTAGTTCCTGAACACTGATGTTCCACCACCTGGGAATGAAACAAACCCATGCAAGTCTCATGAAGACAACAGAATCAGTTGTTCACATACAGTGGCTTTCAAAACTACAAGAATGACAAAAGGCTACAAGGAAGACTCAGGATTCAGCCAGAGTCAGTAAAGCTTAAAAAATCTGAAGCTTTCTCCACAGTATCATAAAGGCACTGAAGTATGAGAAGGCTTTAAGACACCTACTTTCTAGGATTACAGATAGTGGAGGGTACTAATCTCCCTAGTTTCATTATTTATATCTTACACAGAAAATTCTATGCTCCTACTCAAAGACCTAGCCATATTTACAGTCATTACAGGTAGCAATTTAGGGAAGATCCTCCTCCACCTATTGCAGGCTTGCAGTGCTTTGCACTCAGGAACTCTGATGTCAGAAGAGTTCTTTGTACACTACTTTTTAATTTCAGATATAACCCTTTTCATTAAAAAAAAAGTCATTAAGTACCAAGTTCTCTTCTGCTGCCGTGCAACTCAAAGAAGGAAATAAAGTAATTTAAACAGATTTGATTAGTAGATGCAATTATACATCAGCACAATAGCATGAAAGATTGGCTAAATCAAAGGAAGTAGTTTAAGCTGAAATGAGCTTTAAATTAGCAACTGCCATAAAGTTGATTGAATAGACTCATGAAAATCCAAATGAATCTGACACGCTTACCAATGAATCTGACATGCTTACCAAGGTTTTTTGACAAGGTCTTCTTCCTTCATGAACCCTTTCTGAATCATCCATTTGTCACTCAAGAACTTGGTCCTGGAAAGCATCGGGAAGTGAAAAGCTCATTAGCAGGCTGAACATCTGACAGCAAACCTAATAGCACACAGGGGCAACTGTTTGAAGCTCACTACTACTAACAATGAAAGCATAATGAAAATATACTGCCATGTGCCATCCAAGCTTACCATCCAGGGGAATTGAGACTACTCAATAGGAAGAAAAAGGAATCCCATAGGAAACAAAATTTCAACTACATCAGTCCCTTACAATATGATAGGCAGCCTGGAATGAAGAGGTGCCAACCTGTACTCAGGCAAGAGCTGTCTGCAGTTTCTAGTTGTCTTACTATTATATTAGATGCAAAAGAAGTCAGAAAACAGCTAAAACCATCATGTTTTGGGATCAGTTTCAATGAAGTAGGAGAGAAATAGTACAGCTCAAAGCCCTCACACTTCCACCTATAAACTCACTCCAACCCTGGCTGCTGCTATAGTGCTGTGTTCTGCTGTGGGCACAGCCAGAGAGAGCAGACAGCCTCACAGGGACCCTTCCAGGAATGGAATAATACCAGTGGTTCCCAATAAGTAAGAGTGAAAGCAAATCTTTTCCTGTGAAAGATGCTAACCAGTGACAGTTATACACTGAAGTCAAATACAAGAAGCTCAGCTTTCAGAGCACTAAGCTCCTTTCTACGCCACGTTGGGCCCTTTGTAGATATCTTCAGAAGTTGTGCCCCAAACACATTCCTTGCTTTGGTAACTGGGTACTAGAAGAGATTGTTATTCAACTTGCCACTGGTGTAAGGAGGTCTGAGGGACTGCCTCACTCTTTTCCCAAAGAGAAAACAAGCAGGTCCTTACATGTAGTTCCTGATAGAGTCAGGGAGGATAACAACACAGCGCTGACCTTCCTTCAGCTCTTTCGCTGCCTTCAAAGCTACAGACATGGCACTGCCTGAGCTGCCACCTGCCAAAATAGAGATCAGAGGCAAAACTGTCAAACTGTAAGTAAAATGAGAAAGAATGGGAGAAGACACAATAGAGGAGCCCCAGGGTGAGGAAAAAAGGAAGCTTCTGAAGTGGAAGGTCTCCCTGACCTGCACAGTCTCCAACACTATTCAGAGAAACCCAAAGCATTCAGATCTGCTCTTACCACACAGCAGTCCTTCCTCTCGGATCAGCATGCGTGCTAAAGCAAATGACTCCTCATCATTGCTCTTGTACCACTGGTCCACTGCCTGGGAAGGGGCAGGAAGACAGAAACAAGGGTCTGTTTAAATGAAGAGGGCTAGCGGAGCTACAAAACTAGTGTAAACTCAAACAATGCTCTGAGGTAACAGCTGCCCTACTGTGCTTGGGTTTCCATCCTCCAAATGCCGTGTTGGGCTGTTTGGGTTTTTTGTCAAGATGAGATGATCACATTATCAGAACAGATTCCTTATTGAAATCTTGCTGTGAGAACCAGCTGTTGTGAAACAGCCACAGAGAGCAACAGTTTCCTCCCCAGGAGGGTTTCCTGTGGGCATAGGCTCTGCTCACAGTCATACCACCTTTGGTTGGGGTAATTTGTTGTGTTGTTTTGTTTTTTTTTCTTTTGTGTGTAGTTTGTTTGGCTTTTTTTGTTGGTTGGGTTGGGTTTTTGGTTGGTTAGGGTTTTTTGGTTGCTGGGGTTTTTTTTGGGGGGGGGGGGATTTACCTTAAAAAAACATAGCCAAACAAAACCTGCTGTGTCCTAGCAAAATATTATCTGCTTGCAGCATTTCAACTTAGCATTGTAAAACAAATGTGGCTTTTGCTCAGGGAAAGAACAGAAACAGTTCTGTCTGGTAGCCCTCCCCTTTCAGCTCAAAGAAATACTTCCCTCAAATTTTCCTCCACCTTTCACCTCCCTTCTGTATCCCAACAGAGGGCAAAGGGCAGTAAACAAAGAAGCATGACTTACAGATCTATCCAGCACTGTGGGGATAAAATCATATCCAATTCCTTCTACTTCATACATTGTCTTGTCAGTCTTGTTCAGTTCTTCTGGTGTAGCAAGGATGGAGCCTTCGGGATCAACACCTATAATCTGGAGAAACAGTTTCCATCTTGGCTACCATGATAGACTGCTTTTGAGAACACAGCTATTTACTCCTGAGTTCTGACCCCATTGCATCTGTTGGTGTCACACTGGCTGCACACCCAGCCAAGCTAAGAGCAACCTAGTCTCCTATTCATTTCTTCCTGGCAACGTTCACTTCCCCTGTGAGCAAAATGTGATGCTGCTTCTGGCCCCTTGGCAACCCATCCTGTCTCCTCAGGTTGTGGGGACACTACCTGAGGTACACTACTTGTTCTACATGGGTTTTGCTTAGATTTAACAGAAGACAGAGATGAGATAATCCTTGCTCACGTCAGGCATCATTACAGCCATTACACATTACACTTTGCCACGTGTAAGCAGATAAGTTTCATTTACCACTCCCTACCTATGCCGGAAAATATTCACAATTGAAACAAGATACTACTGTGAGGAAATGTAACACAGCACACAGGTAGACACACAGGTTTGTGTGTGCACAGAAAGTTTCATTGGGTAGAACAGCAGCTCCAGACAAGTTAGTGAAGGCACAGTCAGAGAGGAAACAAAAGGCTGCAGTGGACACCAGAGAAGGAATTTTCTCAGACACCCCATGAAGAGCTCTGAGGGCCAGTTTTCATCTGCTGAGCCAAACCTAAACTCTGGTGAACTCAGTTAGACCAAAGCATGATGATTTCAGACAGTCTGAAAGCCTTTTTTTTGCTGCTCAGAACTATCTTCTAATAGAGAAAATCCAAGAGCTTCCCATAGAGACCCAGGGCAGGCACGCAAGGAATGAGATGTGCCAAGTAGAACAGTTTGAGCTTTACCCCACTAAAGAGAAATGCTTTAGGCTCGCCACTTACTTTGCAACCTGGACACTTCTCCTTCAGCTTTCTGGAGATGCCAGTGATAGTGCCTCCTGTGCCAGCCCCAGCCACCAACATGTCTATTTTTCCTGTTTAATGATGAGGGATAGAAGACATTTCTGAAATCACCCCCCAGTGATGGGTTAAATACCCACTTAAACCGAAGTATGGACTTCCTGTAACAAAAATGGGCAAGATAAGGCTCTTTGATTCCCAAGAGCTGTGTTATGAGACCTACCTTGAGACCATCTTGCATCAATCCCCATTTACTTCAATAATGGTTTTGAAAAGACCACCCAGTGCCTGGCAAGGCACCAATTTGTGGTACTTTGGAGAGAGCTGGAGATGGCCCATACAGCTGATACCTGTAGTTTTCCTGTTACTGTATTTGCTGATATAGATAATGCATTCTTTAACTTAGAATGAGCAGCCCATTATATTAGTTAATTTGCTGAATGAATGTCAAGAGCATGGGATATGTATTCATTGAGAGAACCGTTAACACAACTACTCTCTCATTTTCAAGTGAAAAATACTGTTCTAACCATGAGCACCCAGAGAGAGTGCAGGTATGACAGTTCAATCTTCTTTCACCCCCTACAGTTTCCATGGTGCATCTACATGACAGCTTTGTTAATAAAAATACATTTTGAAAGGTCACCAATTTACTCATGAAACCAAATGCTTACCAGTCAAAAGAATAACACCCTGACAAGCAGGGGTAGAAGCTCAGTAATAACTACACAGTGCCTGGCCTAGAAGCAAAAGTAAGCACAAACATGAAGCCTAAAGCTAGAATTCATCTAGACTGTCAGTTTGTGGTATGGTAATTTGTTAAAGTATCCTCATTTGAATTTAAAGAAGTTTGCTACAAAGACAAGCCAAATCCTCTGAACAGCTAGAGTTATTTTTGAGGGGGAAAGCAGAACACTTCACATGGTCCTCCATTTAATGAGGGGGAATTTAGTAGCTGATTTTGTTATTAGAGGGTCCCATCAGAAACTGCACTGTTTTATAAGGCAGATCAGTAGCCTCCCATACAACTTCTTTAGCCTGGAAAAAGGGAGGCTGGAGGGAGACACACTTTATAACCCTCTCAACTACCTCAAAGGGGTTGTAGAGAGGGGGGGGTTGTTTTGTTCTCTCATGCAGCAAGCAATAAGACAAGAGGAAACAGCCTTAAGTGGCACCAGGGGAGGTTTAGGTTGGATATTAAGAAAAGTTTTTTTTCCCTGAAAGGGTTGTCAAGCCCTGGAACAGACTGCCCAGGGAAGCAGTCACTATCCGTGGAGGTATTTAAAAGACATGTAAAGATGTGGAATGAAAGATGAAAGATGTGGCACTGAGGGGCATGGTTTAGTGGTGACCTAGAAGTGCTGGGTTAACAGCTGGATTTCCAACTAGAATGATTCTATGATATGGTAGGCTGTAGCATCACACAATGCCTCCAGTACCTCTCAAACCAATCCCTCAGCTGGGTGACTTAGCCCAGATAAAGCTTTCTACTGCCACAGCTCAATCACTTCTGGTACTTCGTAGAGCTAACATGAAAGAGACTCCCCTGAAGAGTAAAAAGGTTCTAATGGTGACACTGCAACACAATAGTTTGTACGCCTGAGGACTCTTAAATAAAGGAGCTTCCAGTGTACTCAAGTATTTGGTCTGAGAATATAGTAATACCTGGTTTGGTACTTGTGAACAGAGGAAAACAACCCTATTCTTTCATGCCCACCTACCTATGGCTTTTTTCTTTAAAAAAAAAAAAAAATTAAGCATCACTGATTTTTCCATTGCTTTTTTGTTTTTTTGGTTGTTTGTTTTTTTTTTTTTTTAAATCTAAAACCCAAAGCATCCTTTTTGAATGGAAAAATAATTCATTACTATGACTACTGAAATAAGGAAATTCTCTCACGACACGCAGCATATGTACGGGATTTGCTGTATCAAACCCATGTATTTCTCATCCACCTCAGGTCTCATTCTCCAGGTACCTCACAATAAGAGGCTACTAGGGGCTCATTGAGGAGGAGATGTTGGCAGCAGAGCAAACATACCTTCACATTGCTGCAGGATCTCTTCAGCTGTGGTGTCATAGTGCGTCAGGGGATTGCTGGCATTACGGTACTATGTTGAAAGACAAAATAGCATTAAGCAGACCACAAAACCAAAATTCACACTGTGAGGCATTTTAAGAACATGACAAACATTCTCCAAGCCCCATAAGAGCTACAGATACTCTTTGCAGACCGTTTCCTTATATATTACCTGAACATAGGTGAAATGGCCAGGAGAAGAGACAACCTTCCTAAGCGATCTAACTTAAGAGTAGTTCTAAGGAGCCAGCACCCTGCAATGCCACGATCAGTCCTGTCTGTGGGACAATTTCTGTTAGGAACATGGCACTTGTATCCATTCTTGCACACAGGACTGCCAACTAAAGGGAAAAAAAGCAGCCACCCATATGTTCTGCAGTTTCTGCAAACGTAGGGTCGTTGCTGCCCTCTAGCGACTATAAAAACCTGCTACCCTACGGCGTACTGATGGCTCAACTGTTACCTGGGACATCTTTTCCCCCAGAGAAACACATAAGATGTTGAAGAGTCAACCAAGGACACTAAAGAACAAAGCTGTAATACCTCCTCCCATGCTAAGTCTGCACCTCTGTCACCTTGGCTCTTACCTGGTCTAGTATGTGTGCATTGGGGATTTCATTTTTTAGTCTCCATGCTACTCCCACGTGAGATTCAGGAGAATCAAACCTGGCAGTAGTTGGGGTCCTCACAATCTCAGCACCCAGCGCTCTCAGGACATCCACCTGTAGCAAATAAAGGTGGTCACAAAGTTCCAACACACTCTCCTAGCACAGAGACTTCATTAAGGATGAAGGGGAAAGAAAACATCTTCCATTTTACCTGGTCTGCAACAGCTTCCTTAGTGGTTCTCCTAAACCAAAACCTCACATCATTGAGTCATGGGTCCAAATCCTTACAGTTATTTGGTCATAACCAGGCTTTACTTGGGAACTAGATGTGCAATTCCTGTTTCTATTCTAGGCCTTCGGGCCTGTAGGGACTATTACTGCATGTTGAGAAACCTCATTCAGACAAAACCATCTCCTCTTTCCATATATTCTGCAGTCCCCGAAGGGCTATAGCCCAGTATTTTATGTTTAAGTGCAAATTATGTATATTTATCTCCTCCTTGGACACAGGCAGCTAAAAGAGATCCTCCTGGGCCTTATGCACCATTCAACTGCTACAAGTGCAAAGAAGTTTATGACACTGGGCTAAGGCAAAGTCTGTCTTCAGAAGGCCTCTGATGCTGCATGGCACACAGTAATAGCCATGCAGGACCTCTGCCTCTAGAACGGGCAAGAGCAAGCAATGGGTATAGGACTTTGGGAGATGATGTTCTCATTTGTGCTGCTGCCTTTTAGTTGGAGCACTAGAAGCATTCAGATAAATGGCTTCACTGACAGCAATTTTCTGCCTCACCTGTGAAACACAGGGGATCTCTTCTCTCTTCTCTTCTTTTGGCTGCAGGTACAGCACCACAGGACAGGTGCTCTAGAACTAGATGTTTTGTGCTTTCTACAGTGAAGGTAAGTGGACATTAGCCAGGTGGCTTTTCCTTGCCTTTTTTTTTTTGCTGTGGTGATGACTCAGATGCTTGCCATTACACCCCAGTGTAACTTGGGGAGCAAAACAGGCTCCCTTACAGCCTTGCTCAGCCCAGTGCAGAACAGAATATTCAAAGCTTCAGTACTGCCTTTCTTTTCCCTCCTTTGTTCGGTGAGGGACAGCTAACCCAGGGAGTGGTAGTCACTCCAATGTGCTAGGTAAATCTTAAGTTCCGTTGGCATTTGTATTTAAAACAATTATGACAGTTTTCCAAGTGACTATGCTGTGAGGATAGGTCTTAAAAACATTTTCTGTCCATGGCTAGCCAGCCTGAATTTCTCTAGGCACTGGCAACAGCTCCTCAGGAGTGTTCTGCATGGCCAATGACTTTTTGACCAAGAGCCTACACCTTCGTTGCTAAAGCCACAGCACTCACATGCACCAGAAGCTCTGCAAATGTGAACATGCTTATTGTTAAATTCTTGAAAATAAAAGCAGATCTGACCTTCTCCATACTCATTTTCTCTGGCATCACAATGATACAGCGGTAACCCTTCACTGCTGCAGCCAAGGCCAGCCCAATTCCTGGAAGCAAGCAAAGACAAGTAGAGTATACAGCAAGAAGCAACAAAGAACACAAACTCCCAATGCTAGCTTTGGCATGCCCTGGCTTTAATCAGACTTTCACCAGATACTTGAGTACAGTGTCAGAGGGTATGTTTCTGGCTGTTAAGAACTGGATTTACAGATGCTGCCAGTTCTTTAACGATCAAAGTCAAGAAAAAGTTTAGCCAAGGGTGGGGAAAATTGGTATGTGCAAACTGCTAGCTTTTCCACATGCACATCACCTTCCTCACCCACTTAAGTTTTACAGAAGTAATTTGGGAATGAGCTTTAAGCTAAAGATGACTAGAGCAATCATTTTGATACTGTGAAAAGAGTATCAGAGCCTCTACTGGCACACTTCTGCATTAAATTCCTGGTATGAAATGTGCTGAAACGCAGTCCTTTCTAAAAGGACAAGACTTAGCAGCTGTGTGTGATTTAGATTCTAGTGCACTACACCAACTTGCTACCACAGTGAAGTACCTTGGCTGCTAAAGACAGACACCTTATTTCTACTTGAAAAATCTGCACCTCCAGTCTGATTTCTGCCTTTTTTAGCTTGTCATTGTCTGCCCACCTGAGGAGCTAAGATCAGAAGTGCCTTCTCCATAGAAGAGAAGCTTACACCCGTTATCAAATCACCTCTCCGCTGGATAAGCTAAACAGATCAAGTCAGTTGATAAGTATCTGAGGTCAAACTGCATGGCATTTCCCCTGATGTTTTAGGTGCTGGGCACAGTACCAACACATACCCATGACAATGCCTCACAGGCAGTTTACTCTACACAAAGACTTGCTTGTTCAAAGCTGGCTCTGTATCTACATGGTGCTGGATTGCATAAGGGTGAAAAAAAACCACAAAATTGTAACTGATCCTGCAAGAGAGGTATAACTTACACTTCAAGTAATTCAAGTAGTGTTTAAATATGAATACCCAGATAAAATAACTTTAAAAAAAAAACAACCAAAAAACAAACCACCAACCCAAAACAAAAACACAGCAACAGCCTCAGTAATGCCAAACACTGAAGAGAGGCCACCCAGCACTTTCCCTTATGGTCTGTGATGAAAAAAGTACTTTCAGACCTGAACTCTATCGCTTTGTACTTTCTGCTGTTGACCTGGAAATGCAGCAAATATCAAAAAAGGACTTTGCCTGAGAGAGAAGTGGGAGGCAGAGAGGACAAAATATATAACACATTAGCGCTCTCATTTAACATTCTCAGTAGCTCCAAGCAGTAGCCTACAGCACAAGCCTCAGATTACTGTCTGCCACCGTCTTTGGTTTTACATGAAAAGAGACAGCTCTCTGAAGTAATAATCCTGCATCTCCTTCAGTTCTGCCTTCTGTCTATGTTTTGAATTCTGTGGCAAGCAAAACATTTACCAAGTACTAACTCAGAAATCAGGATGTCCAGTATGATCTCAGCTACTGAAGGAATGTAATATATATAGGTATTTTTCATTACATGTCATTGTTCAGGAAAGAGGTATAACCACAGTCACAAGAGCTTCAGTTGCACTGCCACCCCCACAGAGCACCTGCTGAGCAAATGGCAATGGATGTGACTGCCCAGTTTTCTGCTGAAGGCAAAGGAACACAGACTCTTCATCCCAGTCCCTCCATTAACAAAGGCTGGACTGGGCCAAAAGAGAAACAGAAAGATCTGCCTGGCCTGCATCTGTCAGAAGGCAACAGTGGATAGATACTCAGGAAAGAGTTTAAGAACAGGAAAGGACACCTCTCCAGAAAACATCAGGCAGGGCAGTAGCTTGTGGCTCAGCTCAGGAACCTTCTTCAGAGAAAGCAGCGTATTTTATATTTAACTAACTCAAAAAGGAACATTCCAGATACTTTTAGTCCCCACCAGTAAATCAGCTTAACAGAAGTACAACAGCTGTGACAAAGGAGCCCACAGTTAGCTCCAGTCTGTTCAGGTCATCAGATGCTCTGCCCTGGCCCTAAGTAGTGGCACTGTTCCTTCCTCCAGCCCTCCAAAGACGAGATGCTGGCTCGAGTGGAATCTATTGAAAATCTAAGCATGCAAGGACACTATTAGCAGATAGTGCTGTAGAGATGTAGCTTATTTCACATTTCAGCAGCACCATATAGGTTAGGCTATTTCTCAAACCAGGCCCACCTCACCTGACAGACCATAGAAGCGAGGACCATGGGACTTCACAAAAAATAAGAGGGAGATCCAAATTCACAGCAGTCTTTTGGTGCTTAATTTCTTATAACTTCAGCCAGACTTTAATTCCTGAAGAGGACCTTCCTGAACAGGACCTAAGGACCCTAGTGAATCTGGCCTAATACTTCTTTTCTTTTAAACCAAAAATCCCCTGCTAATTTAGCAGACCCCCTGCCCAGATGTTCTGGTTAGCAAAGGACACTGCAGATTTGTTCCTTCCATGAGACAGAAGAGGCACTGTCCCCTACACCATGCAGGCAGGAAGATATTCCCTTTCCTCCTTCCACCGGCAGTCTCCATGCTCCAATCTTGTCTGCCTCTTCCAGGGAAAATACCACAACATTTTGGCCCCTTCTTTGCTAGGGTCTCTCCACCCCCTACCTGTGTTTCCAGAGGTTGGCTCTATGATCGTGTCCCCAGGCTTCAAGATCCCAGCCTTCTCAGCATCCTCTACCATCCTCAGGCTGATGCGATCCTTCACACTGCCCCCAGCATTGAAGAACTCACATTTAGCCACTGGAAATAAAGAAACCAAGCAGAGTTCTTAAACAGTAGTCATTTGCTAAAGAGGCTGCTGATCCCTAACATATCTGCAAAAGCAACTCTTAACACGCCTGCCCAATTCACCTCTCTGCCTTACAACACTAGAGACAGGGATTTGATTCACAGCATCTCCACTGGCTCACACCACCACAGCATGCTTGGTACTTGATGCTGGCCACAGAAGACAGGAACACATATCAAAGTCTTGTCAGTCTCCTCAAAATATGACATCTCCTTTCATCTTTCCTCTATTACAGCATTAATATCTGCAATAATGTTAAACACCACCTTTCAAGACTCTGATCAGAACCTACAGATACCTTCAGAAAGGCTGAGTTTAAAAACAAACACAAAACACCACCAACAAACAAAAAACCCCACCCAAACAAACAAAAAAAACCAAACACCAAAACCAACCGACCTAACAAACAAAAACACAAACCAACAAACAAAAACACAAAAAAAACCCCAAACAAACAAACAAACAAAACCAAACAGATCATTCTCTGACAGTTCGATTCCTCTTATCATTTTCAGTAGTCTTTAGTGGTAACTGCATATCTACATTTTTACACACACTGACAAATACTCTGAATATGAGAAGCAGTCAAAAACACCATTATTTTTTTTTAAAGAAAAAAATATATTTTCTATTAAAAGAAGTGTTACTTTTTCCATAAAAATGGAAAAGCTGCAGAAAGCAGTACAAAATTCAAATTTTGTGCTTTGTTTTCAAAAGCTTGCCTACAGTTTTCCTTGGCTTTCGTCTTCTCTTTTTATCATTTGAGCAATGGGATATGAAGTGAAGAAAAGAAAGATCAAGAAAATGACAGAATGTTTGGAAAGTAAGATCTGTGAAGGGAGAAGAAGGTTAATAAGATAAGTGGGATGTTCAAGCTTTTTGTCCTCATGAAGGACAAGCTGAAAGATGTTTATCAAATACTTAAAACCTGAAAGTCTGCCAAAGAAAAAAATAAAATAAAAAGAGAGTAGCTTTTCTCACCATCTTTTGCAGGGTATCTGCACTCCCCCTGTGCCCAGGTTATGTGACACTACTAACCAGGACTACTCGACTTTCTGAAACACTGTTTCTTATTTTGATTTTGCCTGCAGCAGTACTCACAGAGTTCACACTTGAGCCCATACTGCTTGCCAATTTTGTTGATTCGCACCAAGGGTGTATTGCCAACTTTATTCAGGATGCTTGGCAGGATTTTCAGAGGCTCTGGCCTGGTACATGTACAAAAAAAAGTCAGCGTATTCATAGAAGAGGTCGCAGGCAGGTCACACAAAAGCAACACAGCATTTCCAATGCTTTTTGTTTCAACCAGCTTTCTCCCTCCCCTTTATCAGAGCAGTTATTTTAGGTATTTTGGTTTAAAAGAATGTCCATTTGATATAAATTTACAAAACAACGAGTCCTTGACCCAAAACAAGGATTAATCAGACATCAAGCCAAGTTCTGAGGCAAGAACGAAGTGCTCTGCACTTCCTCCTGGCATGAAGTAGCTTAACACTGCTCAGAGTAGCTATTTTACCAAGCAAAAGGCATTAACAGTGTAATTTTTCATCTAGTCAGGGAACTGCTTGCCAGGTTACTTCAAGTGTTAGTTCCAGTCCATGTAGTTTCATATCTTTGGTGCAAGGCCCTTTGTATGCTTAATCTGGGTTCTCAGCTTTGTTTATACATTTAAGTTAAGAAGCACCAACATATCTACATGCTCAACAGCATCAATCTAAATCAGTCTTCTTCAGATGTCTCTGAGGAAACCTGGATTAGTGCTGTATTGAAAATCAGCAAATATAAGTAATACTTACAGAGTGGTGTGACGATGGGGGGAGGCAGAGAGGGGTTTCCCAAGCTTCCACGTGCATTTACTAGGTGTATCAGGGCGGATCCACTCCCTTTCCTTATCATTAGCCTTACAGTTAGCCTCATTGTCCGTCCCTCCCGGGAGAAAATACTTGCCAGGTGCATGAGGGCATGAGTTTGTATCTGGCTTCTCCTGGGAAGGATGTGTAGGCATTTTATCCTTGGGAGAGGTTGAGGGGAAAACAAAACAAAAACAAACAAACAAACCAAACAACAGCAAACCCACACAAACAAAACAAAACAAACAAACAAAAATGAGAGGTGAAAAAAAACCCAATCAAATGAGAGAGTGATTCACATGCCCTCGAGTAACAAGGGCAGAGCATCTTTTGAGACTATTAATGTTATTTAAGCTCTCTGCACCATGGGAAACCCCCCATTTACATCATATCCCTACAGCATCTAAAAATCTTGTTACTAATAAGGCATCCTTATCCTTGTCTCTGTCCCTTCACCAACACATCCATTTCCAGTCTAACATTTCAGCATGCAGTCCTTTGGAGGGAAGCCTGAACAGAAGCTACCCTGATGGCAATTTTCAAGAAAGCAGTATTGCCCGTAAGGCAAAAGGGGCAATGGCAACAAGTAGCTTTTTATGCACAAGGACAAGTTCTGCCACTGACTACAAGAGATCCTGTCACTATACCTAAGACCAAGCTATTAGAAGAGAGCACAGTGTGTCTCAGACAAATCCCATCCTCAATTGTCCCAGTCTTGTTTTTACCTTTTATATAAAAAGGCTACAACAAATGGGTATTTTAATGGTCAGCTGATATTTCCATAGTACTATGAAGATGAGAAAACATTTCAGCATAATTTGCATTTGCCAAATCTTTGTGAGCAAAACAATAATCCTGAACTGCAATACTGAGTACAAAAGCTCAGTGCAGTGCCCTACATGAAAATAAACACACTGAAGGATCTGCTTGCTCTAACTAGCCTCCACGAACATCAAGAAAACTGCACTAATTTCATGAGAGACAGCCCTCCCACATCAAAAGACAAGTCTGTGAAATAAAAACATCCCCATTCCAAGCAGATGGGAACAGAGTAAGACTATTCAGTGACTAATTAGAAAATGGTGCCAAAAGACTCTGCATTGATACCTGTGGTCATGAAGGAGAACTCTTCCAGAAAGGCCACTGGTTTCAATAGCACCTACCTCCACAGCATTCCATCAAAATAAACAAACAAAAATCTAGAAGTCCTTCTGAAAACAGAGAGAGCTTTCCCAAATCTGATGACAGGATAACAGGCAAATAGCATTCCTCAAAGACCAGTGAGTACCTTAGACACAGACACAGAAATAGGCTTTTCTGATAGCTTCTCCATGTTCCTTGGTGAAGGTGATGACACAGACTGGGCTTTCTTCAGCAGACCAAGTACTAGGGGTCACGAGACTAGAATCCTCTTCAAAGCTGCAGATCATGCAAGTTAGGAAAAGGAAAAAAAAAAACAAACCAAAAAAAGCAAACAAACACAAAAAAACAACAAACACAAAAACTATCAGGAAATAAGTCTCTCAGAAGCAAAAAAAAAAAACCATCCCATTTTTCAGAGGGGGAAGAAAAACAAAACGAGTCTGCAAAATGACGTGAAGACGACTTGCATAAGCAGGATTAAAAAAATAATATTATGCAGCAGGGGTATTGTGCAAGACCAGTGGAGGGTCTGCTGACCCTGTTCTTCCTACGTAACCTAATCTTCCCTCTGCCCTGCTTTCCACAGCTCAGATCCAGTAAAGCAGGCAGAAAACACCTGTACTGGACTGTTTGCAATTCCATAAGCTCAAAATCCACACGAAGTAATAGAAAATACACCAGTTCACAGAATATATAGTTCTAGAGACACCAAGGGTGAAAGGGCTTCATGGTGCCATCACCAGAAGACCCTGTGTACAACTTGGTAAAAGGCTTTATACAGGAACAATTGCAGAGGGTTTTCTACCCTTGAGAAGACGAAAGTCTCACAAGCTCCTATTCAAATTGATCGTGTTGTATGCACAACTACAGTGATGCTGGAAATAACACACACAGCAAACACTTTAACCACTATGAAGCTTTGTAAGGAAGCCTTCTAAGCAGGTTTTTTTTCATTTCACAAATTAGTAAACATAAAATGGAAGCAGTAAATTAATTTCTCCTTCTCCAGCCATTTGTTTATAGACTCTGCCTGCTTCCTTTCCACTGAAGTAAAAAATCTGGCTGAAGTCTTGGAAAGTGTGGTTTGGGGTGGGTTTTTTCCCTAGTATTTGTTTCTCATCACTGTTTTGCAGCAAGATTCAGCTCTTTCCATTACTGAATTGTGCTAGACTTGGAGATGGTCCCTGGCCTTATTTTCCTCCTTCTGACAAATGCATACAAAACAGATACAGCTTAGATTTGGCAGAGTTTATTGCCTGGTGAAACACTGGGAAAAAAAAAAAAAAAAAAGGCTGAACCACAAAATCAGTGAACTTTAGCATTTGATCCTGCAAGTTAACATGCACCACTTACCACTACCAATTCCCTTCTCACATGCTGACTTGAAGAAACTGCTCTCCTTTGGGGAAAAAAAGCATCTGAAAGTGCTGCCTTTCCAGACTAGGGCTTGAAATAATTCTTCTGGATATCAAGACCTCTGTGTCACCAAAGGATAAAATTCTACTTTATTTAGGTTAATATGTGCCCAAGAGCCAAGATGGGCTACATCCTGTTGTACACTACTGCCCAGGACTAGACTGAGAGACACCAGTCCAAGAAACCTAACATTTCATAAATATACCTAATCCAATACCAACCAGTCTTTGTTACCAGAAATGAGCTTATTTACAGTTCTAGAGTGAAACCAAGACTTCATTTCTATTTCTAGAAAGTGCCTAGTTCACAGTTCAGAACATAGTACTTTTTTTTTAGTAAAGAAAAGTACTTGAAGAAGTTTCAAGGTTTCCTACGAGCCACATCCATATGCTCCTTCAGACAGCTGGCATACAATAGTGGACATAGACACTGACCACCTCTGCTCACAGGCAACACTAAGAATCTTTACAAAGACTAAAGAGGGTATCTCACTGCCAAAGGATCAAGCTATTTCAACATGCAGGAAGAATGCAGCAAAGGGTTATAGACAGCAGATTTTGTTCATCTTTTAGATCCTCATAAAATAGGAATGCAAAAATCTTTAAAAGCTGTAAGTCACTGATCTTCAGTGTCCTTCAAAAGGGTCCAGAAATTGAGGAGAAAGGAGAAAAATTTGTTGCAGTAGAAATCTCAGAGATTTCAGAAAAAAAAAGTACTTGCTCTTTGTATCAACAGCAGGAAAGAAATGAACATGCTCTCTTCAAAAGCTGCCTGGAGGACAAGACACCACCATCTCATTTCCTCTATTGTTGGGAGGGGGAATCCACAATGCACTAACATCAACACCCATCACCTCTTGAACGAGAAACAGTGGAAATGAAGGAAAAAGCTGCATTTATTGCCTTTAATCTGTGAGATTCTCTCATATATTTAGAATGGTGATACTCCAATGTTTGATCAAAGCTTCAATAATGGGGCTAGAACTCTGGACAAAAATGAGGAGAGACAGAAAAAGCTTATCACAGACATTGTCAGTAAAAATCCTGTTACCAAATACTAACCTTAAGCAACATAATTCATTGGAAGGAACACAAGTGCCCATTCAATAAATCCTTTCTAATAACTTTATTAGGAATTATTTTAAATAACTTCACACCCACCCAGCCTAAAGTGAACAGGTATGAAAATATGTATTGACAAAGTTAAATTCGAATCGTGCTATTAGAGAATCAGTCCCAGCTATGGTGAACTTAAGGTCTTAGCATTTTGAAGGACAAAATCCTAGGGTAGGCTTTGTTGTTTTCCAAGAGGAATTCTTACTACAGCATTCAGAGACATAAGAGCACCTGCAATGGCCCAGTTTTACCCAAGAAACAAGTTAAAAGTGACTTGTATTCAGGACCAGGAAGACCTCAGATCTTCAAGCTCCTTCTGTACCACTGATGAGCCTTCCTGACACACCACCCAGAACATCCAACTGGTTCATGCAGCCCTAAACGATGCAACTTCAGCAAAGTAGGGGGCAGAGACGGTCAGTCAAGGACATCCAAATTTCCTGACTACAGGTCCAAATCAGGCCATAGGAAGCTGGTCCATCTCTCTACTGGGAGATCTTTGGGGAACTAAGTAAAAGAGGTGAGTAGAAATCACCAAAACAGAGGATGACAGAAACTTCTTCATTAGTCTGACTCTCTTCTCAATCTTCCTGAGAATGAAGACTGGGGAGACAGCACAGGAGAATAGCAACTCTGCTTCTCTAACTGAAACTGAATGCTGCTCAGAAGAGTCTGAGGAAGAAAAGCTGCAGGAAGTGTTGCCTGTCTTCAGGAAAGAAATTGTCAGCCTGAATTCAATTTTGCTGTAAAAAGGAACACTCCCATAACTAGCTGGGGGTATGGGTAGAGACTAACTAGAAAAGCCTGACTAACTTCTGACATTATATCTGCAGAGCATGAGGCAGAAAAATCAGAAAGAGAATTTAAAGTCATTTAAACCTATGTCTTGAAGGGGCTTGAAACACAGACAGAGGGATGAGATCTACAGAAGCTTCATGGGCAAGGTTCACATCTCTGGATCCATCTCCACAGAGAACCCAAGACCTGAACTATTTCTCAACTCCTACACAAGAGGCTTGAAGGCCAGTGAGTGAAATTAATCCCCAAACAGCCTGAGCTGAACTCACTCCATAGATATGTTAGGAGCTACAGTTTCTAAGGCTGCTTACAGTATATGATATCAGCACTCGTGAAGATATTTAAAGAGTATCATGTATTCAAGAACCTAATTAACTTGTCTTCTTTGAAGCAGAAATGAAGCTGTCTAAAAGGGAGGTGGATTAGAGAGAGATGCCCCAAAGGCTGACTAGTCAGCAAGAGATGAGATACAGGTTTCCATTATGCTGTGGTCTGAGAACGGGAAACTTTCATGTTAAGCAGGTACTTTATTCTGTTAACAAGTAAACTACTACAAACCAGTTTTTCTGCTCACTCTGAGCATCACAGGGTCTTGAACAGCTTTAGCCTCCTTACTGATTGCCATATGTAGCAGCACCCATCCAGCCTTTGAAAGGTGTTCAGGAACACCACAGATATCAGTGATTCAGGAGACAGTCAGCCATTTATTATTTGTTGGGTTTTTTGTTTGTTTGCTTGTGCCTGTGCATGTCCCCTTGCTATTTCCTCAGTAGTAGGCTGTCATTGTTCCTGTATCAGCGACCCAAAGTAACTGGGGTATGAATTAACACCACCATGGCTCTAGGAAGAGATCCTTCAAGAATGGACAGTCTCATTTCCATTTTCTTCTACAGAGCAGATGAGAACATGTGCATCCATCTCAATGATGACTCTCTCTATCAAGGCCAGACTGACATACTCATAGCCTTCCTGATAGGAAATGCATAGTGCTTAACACACCCACCTCTATGACATTGCAAAGATATTAAAACTTCAACAGCAAAGCAACTTCCACCACTATGGCAATTGTTATGCCAGAGATCAACCAGGGAAGACACGAAAGTGTTCGGTCTGCCTTCCCCCCACAGGAGGAAATCTGTGCATGCAGCCCTAACACAGACACATGCTGACATCTCCATTTCCCAAGTTTCACTCCAACCCTGTCTGGACTTATCCGATAAGTCTTCTGAGTGAAGACTGATGTCTTCAAGGAGCACAACAGCATTAGAGAAAAGACCGGAGAATGCCTTATCTGCATTTTTATCTTCTGAGGTCAGAATCTTTCATTATTTCTTTCTCCGCTTCTAGTTCCCTCTCCTTAGTCAGGATACAAAGATGGACCAACAATACAGCCTAAGCAGTGCTTTTGAACTGTCAAGCTCACCAAGTACAGGGAGAGAAGCATTACAGGTAGGGTAACAGAAGCACAGATATTAAGCAAATTGCCTGGCATGACAAAAAGAGGGAGGTGGAGCTCTGCTCTCAATTTCCGACCAGGCCTATAAAACGGGTATAAGGACAGCTTCCCAGCCCCAGCATTATATTGTCCTGTGTCCCTCCCCACCCCCCTGCAAGGCTTCACATCTTTGGTTAGCCCAGGGACCTTTGATAAAAGGTAGCAGAAAACTGCTGGTCACCACCACCTGGGCAGGAGGTCAGCTTTTTGGCTGCTGCATGTTTTGTGGGAAACACCAGCTGCCACCCACTCTGGTTACGCCTGCAGAGCTTTTGCCAGGCCATTCGCAGTGCAACCGCAAGCACAGCGTACCCTGCTGTCCGCCTCGTTCCTACAGATGTCACATGCAGTCTGCAAACACCTGCCAATAGCCAGAGGCCAGCCCATCCTAGCTGCCCTGGCAGTCTGCTATGCTGCCAGAGCCAGATTAGTGACGCACCTGAGCCAACGTGCACGCTCCAGGACGCAGGCCCCTCATGATCCTGGCTACCAACCACAATTTTTAGAAGTACTGCTCTGGCCTCAGGAAAGCAGGTTAACTCACATGCAGATGGTCACGATAGGATAGTAAAGAGCCACCAACTGATATCAAAAAGGATGACCTGACCAAACGCCCCAAGCACCTAACCTAGCATCTGAACTGTACTTCATCAACAGTGATCTCACTACAGACATTCTCAGGCCACGAAGAATGAGTTTCAAGCAGGTCTCAGTTTCCCAGGAAATACATAAAAGTACATTAAGATCCCCAGATTTCACCTGCCTCCATTCTCTGAGATTTCCTTCTGTTCTGCAGCACAAGTTTTACAGAACACAGAGGTCTCATGCCTCAAATCAGCAGACTCACTAAAAGGGTAAACTGTGAGCAGCTTTGCTGGTACAGGGCCCAGCACTCCAAAACCTCCACGGTCAAAGGCTTTAGCATTAGAGAGATGCAAAGAAAATTAAATACTGAAACAGGAATACAAGAAGAATCACTTGTCTTTTATGTAGTAGCTGGTTCAAAAATGTGCCAGCAGCATTACTAACAGTGCTACTGAAGTAGCTCTCAGGTTTCAGTCAAATTCAGACCCTTTCTAAAAGGGGAAAGGCAATACATGAAATAAAACATAAGACAAGAATCTTTTTGGTCCATTGTGTTAGCCAGATTTTCAAAGAACCCTAAAACATGATGATGACTCTTACAGTACCTATGAGAACAATGGTTAAGAGGCCAAGAAACAGCTGACGAGCTGGTGCCAAACCCATAGACAAAAGCAAAAGGTGCAGTACCACCTTGCAAGCCTGTATAAGAAGCAGAAAGCCAATCTTTCCTCCCGCAACTCCCTGCTCAGAGGGGGCACTCCGCAGGCATCCTCCAGCCTGCCCTGAGCATCCCTAGAAGTCGGCACCCTCCCCGAGGCCTGCGCTCCCGTCCCGCTGGCAGGCACGCCAGCGCCAGGGCTCCGCTTGCCGATGGACCGCTCCGAAGCTGCCCATTCCTACCCTTTTTGCTGACCACAAAAAGCACATGAAGCGCACCCACACAAACCCACCCACCAGCTCGCACACCTCCATCCTTCCCCGCCGCCTGAGGCCGCGGCGATGGGGGGCAGTTCCAAGGCAACCGCCAAGCCCCCCCCCCCCCCCCATCGCCGCCAGATCACAGCGACCTTTTCACGGCCGAGACGAAGCGCGGCGCAGCCCCCCCCACCCCGCGGCGCGGGCGGAAGGACACGTGCGTGTCCCCCAGCTCTCCTCCCTCACCCCACACCAGTGAATGATGCAACGAGCCGGCCAGAGGCACGCAGCCAACGCGCCCCACGCGAGCCGGGCGCTCCCCAGGACATCGCCGCCACGCACCTGCGTTGCACACCGCCTGGGAGGAGGAGGAGGAGAAGGAGAAGAAAGAGGAGGAGAAGAAAGAGGAGGAGGAAGGGGCGGGTAAGACACAGCGGCTGCCGGCCGGGGCGCAGGGGTTAAGAGCCCGCGAGCCCCACGGCGCGGCCCCGCCCCGCCTTGCGCCGGCCCCATCCCCACCTCCCGTAGCGGGGAGGGAAAGGGAGAGCGCGCGGCGATTGGCCGCCGCGTGGGCGTTGGCGAATCAGAAGCGGCCAATGCGGAGGCGGTGCGCGGCCACCGGGAGCTGCCGCCCGTGGCCGTGTGGCGGCCGGAGCGAGCAGGGCTGCGTCGCGGGGTGGAGGTTCCCGTCGCCGCCCCGGCGGAGCTCAGCGGGGAAGCTGGGGGCAAAAGGCCCGGGCTTCTCCCAATGGACTCCACGGTGCCCGAGGACAAGTCTCTGCCGACGCCTGGGCCGGCGTTCCCAGGCCCCGGCATTGGAAGGCGACGTTTAATGGTGCACCTGTGGGCACCGGCCTTAGGGAGAAACACGCGCACAGGCTGCTGGTAACAATCGAGAGCTGCGGCGTTAGTGGCCATTTGTCTAATTTGGAAAAGTAAAATAACCACCTCTGCTGCTCCCCCTGGTACCCGAACCCCCTGGAAAGTCCTCAGAGTTGTGCTGCGTCAGGGCATCCGGCCTTGTGCTGCCAGCATTGAAGGCCCTGTTCCAGCTGGCCCTGATTGGCATCTGCGGAGAGAGAGGGCCCAGGCATCTCTTGGTCTCCTGTAGAAGCCCGGAAATACCCAGCCTGGGGCAGGAAGGAAGTCGTGAATCTCCCCAACTGGGAGCTGCAGGCTTGAAATGGTGCTACAGAAGGTCCTGCACCTGGGATGGGGCAACCCCCAGCGTCAACACAGGCTGGGGGAGGAAGGGAGAGCAGCCCTGCAGAGGAAGACAAGGGGGTACTGGTGGATGAAAAGCTGACTTAAGCTGGCAATCTGTGCTTACAGCCTAGAAGGCCAACTGTACCCTGGGCTACATCAAAAGAAGTGTGGCCAGCAGGTCAAGGGAGGTGATTCTGCCACTCTGCTCTGGAGACCTCACCTGCAGTACTGTGTCCAGCTCTGCAGTCCTCAGCACAAGAAGACATGGACCTGTTGAAGTGAGTCCAGGGGAGGGCCACAAAAATTATCAGAGGGATGGAGCACCCTTCCTATGAAGAAAAGCTGAGAGACTTGGGATTCAGTCTGGAGAACAGAAGGCTCCAGGGAGACCTTATTGCAGTCTTCCAGTACTTAAAGAGAGCCTGTAAGAAAAATGGGGACAGACATTTTAGCAGGGCCTGTTGTAACAGGTTAAGGGGTAATGGTTTTAAACTTAAAGAAGGTAGATTTAGAATAGATATAAGGGAGAAGTTTTTTTACAGTGAGGATGGTGAAACACTGGAACATGTCCAGAGAGGTGGTAGAAGCCCCATCCCTGGAAACATTCATGGTCAGGCTGGATGGGGCTCTGAGCAACCTGATCCAGTTGCAGATGTCCTGTCTCATTGCAGGGGGTTTGGACTAGATGACCTTTAAAGGTTCCTTCCAACCCAAACTAGTCTCTGGTTCTGTGATACAGAGAGTGCAAATGTCTCACAGAAACAGACCCACACTGGTCATTTCCCTAGCAATAGCTGTGCCACAAATCAGGGAACAGGTTTATCCCAAGAGATGCCAACCCCTAGGCATGACTCTGGAAAACACCTAAGCACTCTCTCCGAAGCTCTTGTGTTGCCTACAATTAGGCACTCAGCTGCTGGTGCACTTGCTGGCACAGAGGCAGGCCGCAGGCTGCTTCTGAAGAAGCAGCAGCCACCTTGAGCCTCATGGGGGACCGTGTCCTAGCTTCATCTTTGTGAGTCCTTATGGCATCAATGGAAGGTTATTATGCTCTGTTGTAGCTCTTACACTTCTGATGGTGTTTGAGGATGCAGTAAGGAGGTATTCTCCTGGGAAGTCACGCAGTGTCACAATGACTGCATCTGCACTGTTGTGAATGGAGCTTTATGTTGTATTACTTGGGGTGCAGGCGAATTTAATGCACCTCAGTGCAAGCTGTCTCAGAGTAATTTTTGACAACTGCAAGGTACTTCAGATTATGCAGAAAGTAAAAAAAAAAAACCAAAACAAAACCAAAGCAAACAAATCCTGGCATGAAAACATGAGATGCCAAAAAGGCTTACCAGAGTGCAGCAATTTCTTCTGTATCTCTAAAAAAATCCCTCAAAAGAAAAGCAATTCAAGGTGGGGCTTTTTCAGAATATTATTCATCCTGAAGTGTGCCATGTGTTTTAGGTAGTCAAAGGAATGGAGACAACTGTATGTCTCCATCTGGATGTACAGATACTGTATGTAGAATAGCTATTTGGACAGTATTATGTGCTAAATAAAGAGGAATAGGATGTTTAATCAAGTGGTAAAAATGACAGAAAAGACTTTACAGCTGGCTGTTGTCCATGAAAAAGGACTGTGACTAGAGTGCAGAGTGAAATGTATTAAAACAAAGGAAAAACACCAAGCATTTAAAAACAAATCAAGAGAAGAGCCAAGTATTTTATATTGGCCTTAAATAAACAGCAGCACTGAGACAGCTGTTTCATTATATGTGCTAAAAATCCACACGAATTACATCCATGTTGGTAACAGATTACATTGCTTTTTCCCTGCCACCTTCTGGTTCAAACTGAATCCCACATTGCTATTGTCACTTACCTGAAGAAAGATTTAGTAGAAGATACTGGTGTGAAACAGGACAATTATTTAATTTGCAGTTTGTCTAGCTAATTATGTCTGAAATATGTACGTAAAGTGAGGTTTGCTCAAGTAAACATTAGCAGCACTGACAAAACATTAGTTGGAAAAGCATGTGGAATCAGATTCTAGCTTACATTTGGTGCAGCTAAATTCCAGAATGGCGCAAGAGGAGCACAGAGCATTAAAACAATGCCATTAAGAATGTCCAGCCCTTAAAATGGGTATCACAAAAACCAAGAGACACCAAGGCACATGTGAGGCCCAGACACAAAGCACAGCAAAGCAAAATCTGTGAATACGTGGTAGAGAATGGGTGCAAGCATTTGAGAACAGCAGTTGTACCCACAGAAGGTCGCCAAGGAGGGATAACCGTACCTTTTACGCCTTGCAGGGGGGACTTGGGGGAAGAGACACCGAGTCAGCTGTTCTGTCTGAAAAACGTGCCAGCCTCGCAGCAACCACTGCAACTGCAGGCTGATGGGCGTCGAGGTATGGGACCAGCAGCACAGAGGGATTTGCCACATCTCGTAAAACATAAAACAGATACCTCAGAGGAGATTTGCAAGACTAAGCGATAGCGCTAGGCATGTTGGAAACTATCTCAACATAATGCACAAGGCTAACAAGAGGGATTTGTAATTGCACCACAGCTCTGCACTCAACATTCGATCTCCTTCACTGTGACAGCAGCCAGGTGAAGGTAAACTGGCAACACTCGTAAGAAAATAAGAGTTTTCACTTAAAAGACACCCACAGCAACACTGCCCCACACTATGTCATTGTCATTAGTGGCATTAAGATCAACACTGCTGGCTGGGAATAAATGCACACAGCTTTTCTCCGCCCCACTTTCTTCTAATTAGATCCACTGTGGCTGAGCTCAATCAGTGGGAAACTGATTACTCTTCAACCCAGCCTTGCTGATAACTGCCATAAATTAGCAGGTCACTACCAATTTCATAAGTGGAGCCACTTAAGTCATCTCCTGAGGCCTAACAACACTTCAGATTATTTTTCTCCCAAGGAACAAGAGGAGTTGCTATGAGGGTTGTTACAGAATCAAAATTATTATTTGATCAGCACAGTGGTGATGTGACACTGACTGAATATTAACAAAGAAATAATCAGGTTGTTTAGGAAAGGCAAGCAGAGAATGTTGTTTCTTGTATCAGTGATAAGTAGACATGCTGAAGACTGAAAAGTTGAAGAGATCCCTTGTACGAGTGCCACCAGTGATCAAAGGGAGAAGGGGAAAAAAGGTGAACGTTCTTGTGGTAGGATCACTGAAGGAGGAAGATCAGGTGGCAGAGGCTTTTTGTGAGCAACTGAGGAAGTCGTCCACAGAACCAATGGTGCTTTGGTGGTACCCAGAGCCCTTTTGGGAAGTGAGAGCACAAGACTATTGCACCTCATGAAAATATACAAAGAGAGGAAAAAAGCAGCCCAAGAAGAACCACTCCACATTTTAACTGCATGGAAGAGGCCAAAACCAATTTGGAGTACAGAATCACAGTCGAAAATTATCTTAAACAGACTGGAGAAATTAGATGAGAAAGTAAAATAGGAAGTTAGGCAGTAAAGGACAAATTTTAAGCCAGGCAGGAGCAACCAACTGTTCGAGCAGCCATTATCTTGACAGGAATTGTGTAGAGTGGAAGGTATGACTATAGTGCCAAGCAAACTCCATGTGAGTCAACAAGGCCCTGCTGTTGTGAAAAAAGCAAACATTATGCAGGGTTATGCAAACAAGAATATAGTCTGCAGGACACATGGCACAGTCAGCCCTGGTGTGCTTTGTTGAGGTATCATGTCCCATCTGGAGTGCTGCATTTCAATAAAAAAGCATATAACCCATGTAGGGGACAGCCTGAGGAGCACAGCAAGAAGGTGAAAGAGAAACATGGCCCAGGAAATAAAGGCTGAAAGAAGTGGAATTGTTCAGAGAACAGATAAATGAAAAAAAAAAAAAAAAAAAAAAAAAAGCAGAACTGTCTTCATTTAGCTAATGGGTGAGGAAAGGGATAAACTGCTTTTTTATGTTTTTCAGAGTAGGAGAAAGTGGACAAGGCCAAAGTTACAGCAACAAGGATTTAGGCTGAACATCAGAGCCACAGCATTGCTCAGGCTGGAAGGGACCGTGGGACATCTGCAGTTCAGCCTCCTGCCCAAAGCAGGGTCCAGGTTGTCCAGAGAGGTGGTGGATTGCCCCATTCAAGGTCATTGAAACATTCAAAGTCATGTTGGATGGGGCTTTGAGCAACCTGATCTAGTTGCAGATGTCCCTGCTCTTTGGAGGGAGATTGGACTAGCTGACCTTTAAAGGTCCCTTCCAACCCAAAACATTCTGTGATAAAGAAATACATACAGCTACACCTAGCTGGAACCTCCCCTCTTTCAATTTATGATTTTCGTAAAGATCCTGACTTTTCTCCCCACTATCCCTCCCCAAGGCTAAGCAAGCCTTGCTCACCTGGCCTGTCCTCACAGGGCCACCACTTCAGCCTATGGCTGGCTGTCTTGGAGGCCCTCTTCCCTCCCATGAACTCACTTCAACTTATTGATGTCTTTTCCATATTAGGGGTCCAAAATGATAAGCAGTATTGGATGTGGTCTAATGGGTGCCAAGTAGAGGGGAATAATCACCTCCTTCAGTTTGTTGGCTGTCTCTGTTCATCAAGGATGCAGTTGGCCCTTTTTGCTCCCAGGACACACTGTGCCCTCATGTCCATTTTACTGCCCACCATGACCCACAGGGTCTTACCTGCAGAGCTAGTCCCCTTGCCAAGAAGTCTCCAGCCTATGCCCTGTAAGAGGTTGGTCTATGCATGGCATAGCACTTTGTCCTTGATGACTTTTGTGAGATTCCTGCTGGTCCATCCCTCCAGTCCGTCCAGGTCCTTGTGGATGACAGCCTCATCCTTTCATATGTCAGTTGCACAATCTGTTCAGTATCACCCACAAACCTCATGAGGACTCACTCATTTTCTTCTCTAGATCACATAAAAATATTAGAGCAGGGCCTATATGAGCATATGGTACTTCTAATTGGTCTCCAGGAAGGGTATGAACTGCCATCTAAGCCCAATGACCCAGCCAATTTTTCTCTCACCTGGCAAGCTACCTATGCAGGTTGTAATAACCCAGCTTGGATACCCCAGTGGAGTGAGAAAGTCTGTCAGAAACCTTGCTCAAATAATCTACTAGTACTACAAGAAGGATATCATCTACTGATCTTCCTTCATTATACATCTATCATCTTTGCTGATGATGTTTTTTCTGCAGTGTGTTATAGCTGCTACCACATGTGTTTGAGAATCAGAGAGCTGTCCAAAGGCTTGCCTCCTCAGCAGGAAGGGCAAATAAGAATCTCTGCTGTGGTTAATGTGGTCACATGAAAGATCAGAAATCATGTCAAGACTCTTCCAGAATGAAGTCTCTGGTCCAGACATTACTAAGGCTATTATTTAGTCATTTTTTGGCCTTAGATTTTGGAATTTCCCTTGCTCATGTCCAGTAATGCAACTATTAACATTGGGTGCAATCAGCAAGTCAGTGAGGCTCTCTGCTTACTTTCTACTTGAGCTTTGTCCAGAAATCAGTTCATGTCCTGCCTCAGTGTTCCTTTATCAAGTCTTCCTCTTGCAGCTCCAGGACTTTTTTCTCCACCAACATAAGAAGAAGCAGAGAGGAAGCATCCTCTATGTTCACTAGAGATGAAGGAGGAAGAAATGATGGAAGATGCAGGACTGGCTTGATCTGTGAAGCCCCCTCTCATCTTTCTCTTAGATATGAGCAATATTAGCTCTCAAGGGAAACAGGGTCTGGTAGAAAGCTGTGGCTCTTCCCACAGCTTTCAGCCCCAGGAAGCAGCCTGGCACACAGGCTGCAGTGGTAGCCACTCCCTCCCTCCATCCCTCCCTGGCCAGAATCCCAGACAGCTCCAGGAAGAGAGTGAGAACACTCTGAAACATAGCCAATAGTCAGCTACATAGGTAGCAAGACTTGAAATCAAGCCAGGTGCTGGCAAAAGCAGAGCAGGCCTAAGCCTGGTAGACTAAAAGCTTTTCTGTGAAAAAATGAAGAGGTGAAAGACCAGATTGATGGTTCTCTTCTGCCTTTCCCTCTGCTTTGTCTTTCATCTCACTGAAATCAGAGCAGAAACTACTTTTTGGTTCCTTCAGGCCTAACTAAACATGAAGTTTTTGAAAACAAGAGCTGGAAGTGGCCTAAGCACACTGATTCCACGTTGTTTAGAAAAACAGCACTCTGCATGTTGTCCTGGTTTGAGTGAAAACAGAACTAATTCTGTTCAGTGATTTTCCTTTTCAGTTCAGTTCTTCTAACTAACTGCACTGTCTGAAGTCAGCAGCCTGTTCTCACAGGCAGTGTCTGCTGCTGGCAGTGATAACACCCCGTGTTTAGAGTTACTACCAAGGGTTGGTGTGCAGACCAAGGCCACTGCTGGATCTTGTGTACCACACTGGGGGGTGCAGGAAAGTGAAAGGCTGCACCTGAAGGGAGGAGCGGACAGGGCAGGTGACCCCAAACTGACCAGCGAGGTATTCCAGCCCATAGACGTCATATTGGGTATAAAGCAGATGGATCTGAAGGGTCTGTAGGCTTTTTCCCAGGCTCTTCTCCCCTCTTGGACTGCTTTGCCAGCTTTGCTTGGCTTGGCTCAGGTCCTCTTTCGGTTCCTTCCTCGGAGCATCCAAGGAGACTCTGTCCATTCTGCCTTCAATCCCATGTTCCTGAATCCGGTAGCAGAATCCAGCTCCTGAACACAGCCCCCATTTGCTGCAGGGCCCTGGTCTGGGACCCCCCCCCAGTGCCTGCTCCACAGCATCAGTGGTGATGGTGATATGATTACCATCAGGGGGTTGGGTTTGATACTGGTTTTGTATAGATTTGTACATATTCTATTTTATTATTATTATCATTAAAGCTGTTCTAGTTTCATTTTCTAATCACTAAGTCTCTCTCTCCCTTATTCCTTTTCTCTTCCCCTTTGGGAAGGGAGGGGGGGGTTAACAGAGAGTGTCTGTTATAGGTCTAAGGGGCCGCCCTGACCCTAAACCATGACACATACCTTTGTCAAAAATCCACAGGTGTTGTCCCAAAGGAATACCTGAATCGTATTGATTTTCTCTTCTGAGTAGGAACAGCTTGCAGAGCTCCAAATGTTTTTAAGGTACTCAGATCAAAAGGGCAACCATACTTACACAAGCTGCTGCAGGGCTCCAGCTCACCTGAGAAGCTGCTGTGCCCTGCATGCCCACCATTTCATCAGAAGTTAGCACCTTTCTGCTCTGCTCATGTACGCATGCCAGTAGCTTGCCTTTGGTCCCATCAAAGTGATCTAATTAGAAAGCAAACATCAAACTGAAATGATGAAACCAAGTACCAAACCCTTATTATCACACTGCTAACAAGTAGGCGTTTGCATCGCAACAGTTGAGAGATAAGCCACCCTTCCCCCTCCTGCTCTGCATAAATTGAAATGAAGCCACTGGCTACCAGAGATAATCCGTTGGCAGCAGACCTGGTTTGTTAGCTTCCACCATTCAACCTGATTTCAGAAATCCAGTTTACAGTTGAAACTTTAGATCAATTGAATGATACCTTTTTCTTGGCAGTAACCTCCAGCAGAAAAACTGAGGAAAAACACATTCAAACAAGCAAAACCAAACCAAAACAAACAAAAATATCAAAAAGGCCTTTCTAAATTGGTCCTACTGCTGCAGAATTATTACAGAACTGTGGTATAGGACAGCAGCATCCTTTCACAAGTCGTTCTTCTTGCTGAAGGTTACAACTTTGTAAGAAATACGACATGCATTTACAGAGGATTAGATGTTTACGACTGATAAGCACATTGCTGTCAAGGAAGGATTGTCCCTAGTTCTGGAGATATGCTCCATTTTTCATAGGTGTGGATTTAATAAAATGAGTATTTCAAAAAGAATTTGGAGACATTTGTAAAAAAATAACATCAGGTAACCAGATTAATTCAGAAGTGCATAGTTTTAGAATGCATCATGTATCAATTCAACATGAAGATGTATTGATTTATTCTACAGACATTTGGCTGCAGTTCTGGTATTTTTCAAATTCAAATTGGAACACATGCACTCCAAGGTACAATTGTGCTCTGCAGCAACACAGCTCAGCTTCATCCTTAGAATAAATGGCAAATTAATACAGCAACAAACACTATCCTCTCTGACAGCCTTACCTATTAGGGGTTACTTCCTTACCAGCTGAAGCGAGTGCACGCCAACTTGGTTCTGGTTTTCAGCTCTTTGGCTTTTCCTCAACAGAATGAGTTTTTATGGCAGTTGTCAGTCAGCAGCATCAGCAGTGACAAGCATCTGGAGAATGGGAGTGATTAACATCCACCCCTCACCCCTTGTACTGCATCTGCTATGAAAGCAGTTTTATTTGTAACATATTAAAGACAGTATATTCAATTTAAGGTGCTGTTGTACAACACTGCAACAGGCACAGCTGTTAGTACCCAAAGTTTTGCAGCTTGAGTGATGCAACACTAGGAAGAATCATCTTTAAGGAGCCATGACCACTCTCAGTTAGTCACTTACTCAAATTAAATGTGCTCTTTCTGTCAAAATTGAGCCTTCTTGTTCTCTCCAGACCACAACAGAAACTTGCAGGATCCCTCGACCAGAAATGTTACTGATTTAAAACCAAAATAAACCCATAAATCCCAAGCCCAAATTGCACTCTTCCAATACTACAGCAAGCAAAAATGCAAAGGTTAAGAGTTTTTGTTTGGGTTTTCCTTTTTTTTTTTAACTGAAGACATTCTCCACCATCTCTAAAAAGCAGAAGACAAAGAATCACTGGGAAAATAGCCCAAGACAAGAGCTAAGAATTTGAAACGTGTAGCCCATGTCCTCCTTAGTCATGCCATCTAAAGGAAAGGGATAATTTTTTTGTCAGATTCTTATAAAAAAAAGGCTTTATTTTGAACAAGTTTTCTCCATTTGGTTTTACAGTCTCAACGTACATCATACTCATGGACAAGCAGCATTTTCACAGAATAAGAGCCAAATACAAAGAAGAGGAAGCCATTTGGGATTAACAGTTTCAACCTAATTGACTCAGACTTCAGAAAATACTGTATGCTGTCACTTATTTGAGGTAAAGGAATTTCATAAATTAAGATCTACTGTTTAACAAGAGTCAACAATGAAGTATTTGTGAGAAGTAGGTATGTTGGGGGGGGGAAGAGGAGAAGAAAATTTACTCCAAGACATTATGAGCAACAATAGAAGGGGGAGGCAGGACTTCCACTTGGTTTGCACTGTTAAGCCAATACAGTTTGGATGATCACATGTTTAACTAAATTTGTGCAGTTTAAATTTCAAGACTGGTGAATTTTACTGGTAGTACAGTCTTAGAAGGTGAACCTAACTGAAGATATGTCATGAGCTTAGTTTATATGCTGAATGCTGTCACTAGGTAATCATTACACAATCAGGTAATGAACAGTGCACACATTTGCTTGTTGCTTGTGTTTTTTTGGTTTGGTTTTTTTTTTTTTTTTACTTTGAGTATCCAGTAAAATCCATTGCTTGCAGTTTCCATTATGACATACTCCAGTTATAGGCTTCATTTCTGGGTAATTGTGCAATCAGACCATAAAATAATGCACTTGGTGGAATTCAAGAGTGCTTTCTCAAGACAAACTGTATTGAGGAGAAAGGGAGAAATCAACCTTCTGCTACTTGTTCATGCAAAAAAAAAAACCAACCTCAAAACCTGCAGTTTAACAGGGTTTAAATAAACAGATCAAAGCTATTACAGGGACACATGTATACTAGTTTAAAACTAACTTGCTTATAGAGTAAATAAGCTTTTGTCATCAATCTGTGTAAAAACAATCTCAAACCTTTTTAAAAATAGTATCCACATTATACTAGATACTGTTTAAAAACAAAAAGAAATCCAAACAAACCAAACAAAAAACCCCAAAACAGAAAGACTATCCTCACCTTTTGAGCTTGAGAATTAAATTATCTAACTCATAATCCCAAATCTCACTGAAGATGAAACAGAACTGGATTCATGTCCTGTAAACTGCAAGAACTAAATTATAAATGTTAAATTCCTAGTGCCTAGCAGAAATACCACAGGGTTCAGTTCAGCCATTTATTGCCAGGCACTGCTCAATTTCTTCAAGTGAAAAGAAAGCATCATTTCACATATGTACTTGCAACAATGCATAAGCAGTGAAGCCATCTTCACAGAGTGATACATTTCTTTAAAAAGGCTACTGGCAAAAGAAGTTCCACAATCTGTCAGGCCAAACCAACCATCCAGTGTGAACAAAAATTAAAATTAAATTGGTGCAAAAATTTAGTTGCAAGAGGCAAAGCATACTTTTAATTTAGAAAAGCTCATTCTTCAGTATTATTTTGTTTGCTAACTTCAAGTTGCAGTGAGCAAAATGAGTTTTATACTTATTCTGGAGGCAGAGAGAAGCTGGTTTGTTAATTTGGCTATGTAGCACTTCCATATCCTTTCTATTAATTTCCTTTTTCTTTAAGTAATAAACAAGGAGTACATCTATAATTTAACAAGTTATCTACCTCAGAACCAAAAAAAAACAGTAGTAAGTTCTCTCCCTCATCAGAAAGCTAGATTATATTATGTAGCTTCGTGTACATAATGTTTTATGTTGCAGAAATATTACCACTGACCAAAATTTCTTACATTACTTTGAATAAAAGCAGACATGAAGTTAAACTGCAAGTCAGCCATTGTATAAGATGTGTCTCAAGATGTTCCAGCAACATTTCAATTAGAGCTTTAAATCATTAAGAGATACACAACCTACAATGTATAGTTACTGTGTAATTCAATTAGAACTCAGAAAGGTGTCTTGTTTGTGACGAGACTGCCATCTACCCATCAGCTTTTATTGTACTACAGACTGTCAGAAAGTGAGTAAAAGTGGAAAATAAAAATTTCCACCATCATCTGATTAGTTTCTTCTGCCTTGAATGCTAACAAAACACTTTTCATTAAATGACAAGTAAGAGAACATAGAGGGAAAATAAAAAAAAAAAAGAAATCAGTCTCTTAAAAAATTTGGCCCTTCTATTTAGGACCTTGCATTTCCTTCAACAGATCCTATGTATCATGTTGCATGAGGTTTGTTATTTTGCCTTTTTATTTAAAAAAAACCCCTCATCTGCCTATTATGAATCATTGCAATAAAAATCTTACTTTCTTCACACTCCACTCAGCAATTTTCTTTCCAGCCAAAGATAAGGAATTTAGTGAAGATTCATAAAAAAAAAATTGAACTATCAACTCTGGCACAGCCAGGAGTAGCAACTCAAAACTACTCCAGAGTGCTTAGTAAATAGGCTTTAGATTTTACACCAAGAAATGGGATTTATTGTAAATGCCACAGTCACATTGATAGACAGAGCACAGACTTCTGGTAACAAACAAACATACATTTTTGTAACTAAGCGTTTCTACTTGGTAAATAAATGCATTTTGCACAGCCTTCCTTTTAAATGTGCCTAAACTAACCTAAATAAGCAGACAGCATAGCAGAAAAGGGAAACTTATGTAACTGTTTCTTAAGCAGTATATTATTTTTACTATGTATATAATATTTTATATTATATACACACACATTTTCATCAACAGTTCAAATTATACCCAAATAAAAAAAAATAACAACAAAACTAAAACCCAAAACTGGCGCTCCTCCAGTACATTTACCACCTTTCCCTCAGGCATATAGTTAATCCAGGTATTTGTCAAGATAGAGGAATGACAGTTAAAAAGACTCCCCCCACAAGAAACAAGTTACACAAAGAATACTGTATCACTACAAATTTTTTATTCAGAAGCCCATCTTTAAAAAAAATCTCATTATGAACTTGTTTGGTCAAACTACAACACTTTCTAGCAGACATACAGTAAAAATGGCATGGCTCAGAATCGACCAGATCTTTCACGATCTCTTGACCGCCTCCTATCACGTTCACGTCCTCCTCCACCACCACCACCACCTCCACGACCACGATCTCTGGATCTAGACCGACGTTCACGGGACCTCGACCTGGATCTATGCCTTCAAAGAAAGTTTGAACATTTTATTGTTTCATCACGTTCAGCAATTTATTTATAGTAGTACACAGTGGATCACTTAAGGATATATGTAATGAGGAAGACGACAGAAAATGCGGCATGAGAATAATTAGAAAATTGGCACTCAGGTCCCAGAACCGTGTGTTGACTAACTGAACAAACTTAATACTGAGGAGTCAACACATACTGACAAAAGACTCAACTGTTTGCTGACCGTCACCTGTTACACTGGATGTGCAAAACTTAAAGGCACCTAAAGGGACCCAACACACTGTTATACAACTGTTCATGAAAGCAGCAAGAGAAGGGGACACCTGCTTTTGCAGTTATAAATGGCTTGTAACCATGCACAGCAAAATCTTAAAACTGCTTTAAGTCCTCTCCTATTAAATCAGCTGCATTAATTACCAATTATAAATCAGGTTTTGTTGATTTTTCTACCCTCTCCCCCTTCCAGAAGCCATCAGCATTTGCAAATTATCTTCCCCTGACTCTGCAGTCAATGACTTAAATTCAGGAAGAAAGCTAAAACCACACAGAATGTACTTCTACACAGCTGCTATGGGTTTAGAGATTACATGGCACTTGTCAAAGATAAAAGTGGTTTGAATGTTTTTAAGCATTTTAGAAAAGTCAATTTTATAAAACAGGTAAATAGTACAGTTACAAGTAGATGAAGAAATTACAGCAGAACTAAAAAGCTCAGGGAAATGGAAGCTGCAAGTCTTAAGTTTGCAGAATATTGTTCCATGGTGGGATGCTTTGGTGTGGGAGTGTGCGTGGTGACAAGTTTTACTATGAGAGAGAGACATACATAACTGTTGCATAGCACTGAGCTGTCCAGAATTAGTAAATTAACTTATTCAGAAGTTCTGGTTGACCCTCCTTTTTTCCACTTAAGAAACTTTGATATAGAACTACTTCCAGGTCAGTCTAGTTTACATGACCTATCTGTGAGACCCCACTGACAAAAGAACTGGGATTTATTTATTTTTTTTTTTTTGGCATCAAGCCTTACTGCTAACCTGCAACAGCCTTAGCTGCACAAATAATTTAAATGGAGCCAAAGACAAAACTGGATGGAAGATTCGGCTTTTTTTTGTTTTACCAGACTGAAATTTGGCTATAGGTAAACCAATCAGTTTCCAAAGCCAAATATACAAGTCTGATCTTTCTTGCAATAGAAGGTGATACCTTTTAATTAGTGTTAAGTCAGAGATCCAGATTGCTAAAAATGATAAAAAGGCTAATACAAGAGCATACTTTGTCCTTTCCATAAATCATTCAAATACCTTAAAAGCTTGTGTTGAAGTTTAAATCACTGTCAATTCAGATATTTTAGCAATGTATTTAGGCAGAAATACATGTGCCTAAGCAACACAACCTCACATTTTCCAAAGTTACATTCATCCCCACAAATTCTAAGACATTGCCATTTAGACACTGCCATTTAGAGATATTTATAGGAAAAAACATGTTCAAAATCCCAGGCTCCTTCTGTGATTGAAAGAAACCTACAAAACTGTGCTCTATGTAAAAGGAAGCTCAGCAATTTTATATGCCTATTCTAAATAGCAAGGTTGTAAAAGCAAGCAGATTGAATCCAGCTTGAAGTGAATCATGCACAAGTATCTTAGGAACAGCAGTGGTATAAGCATTTCTACAAGGCACCTTAATAAATATTTAATATAAATGTATTTATCACAATTGTTTGTGTGGGGTTTTTTTTTTCCAATTAATCAAAATTACTATTCCTTTTCCCTCCTGAGAATTCCTATTAAGGATCACATTGTGAGACTAGTGTTAATAAAAAGAGAGCTCAACATGGTGACTTCCTGTTACCAAAGAATACTAAGGATTGAATACAGGCTATAAAAGTTAAGTATCAACTGTTAAAAACAAGTAAGGTTGAGTGCTGAACATAACCTACAGATATATTTGATTGTGCATAATGCTGAAAGCAGGCGATCTGATCCTGCCAAAATGCCCATTAGCCAAATAACCTGCTTCTAGCAGAGGCCACAAGCAAATACATTTAGAAGAGAATAAAACGGAGAAGAGGCATAAAACATTACTTCTCCCAAATCATGTCAACCCCTAACAGTTCACAGTTCAGAAATCTGAACGACAGGTAGGTCCTACGTACTTAGTAACTCAGAGTATTTTTCCTCTTGAACCCCACCTTCTCTTAAAGCCACATCACTCTACAGCGTAATCTACAGCACTGCAAAGCAACAAGCACTATAAAATTTTTAATGGAAAAAAAAAAAAAGACCAATTCCTTTCTTCTAAACTGGCAACTTGCTAGCTTTACTTGATGCCCTTTCATTGGCATGTGTGAGAAGTGAATTAAAAAAAAAAAAAACGAGAGTACTTAAGTTTAAAGATCTGTCTTTAGAATCTTCAGCAAATGATCCTTAATTTACCTATTTTAATCATTTTTAAAAGCAAACTTACTTTTTACGCCGCCGCCCATACAACTCGCGTCTTAACTCTCGAGAAATGGGCTTCAAATGCATAAAGTTGCAGAAACCTCCTCGTGTACACTCTCTGAAACAGAATTCAAAGGACACAGTTAAAATTCCCAACTCTGCACTGTATTTATTTGCCTGAAGCCCTAGAGGACCTCTAGCTATCTCGAAGTTAATCACCTCTGATATTAAAATGAGTCAATTGTGTGCCACTGACTCATTCCTGAATCAAAATCTTTTAAAAATGGCAAAAGTTAGAAGGTTGACTGCTGGTGCTCCATAGGACCATTACATGAAGTGGTTTTCTTCCTACACTGAGCTACACACTAAAGTGACCACCCTGTCTGTGCAAGCATTTAAAAGATACTATCACAAGCAAAATGGAAGTGACATTTTACCCCATTTCATATTGACGGCAACAGGCCTCTCTGAAGTCAGTCACAGGTGAAAGCTCAGCATGAATGGGCTGTCCATTAAACCAGCGATTGTTCAGGTCAATCACAGCCTTTTCCGCATCTTCTTCACGGCGAAACTAGAAGCAAAATTAGTGTTTTCTCACGTTATAGAGAAGCAATAGAAGCAGACTGAAGATTGCTATCAAATGATTTGTGTGATAACTGAGGCTTAGGACTAGTAATCAAACCAGGAGCTACTTCAGAATTTCTAGGACAGTCCATTAAATCAAGGGTAAAGTTGCCAACTTTTTGTTAATCAGGACTCAGAGCTAATTAAAACATCTGCATTTTCTCTTAATTATCTTCTATGTGGTATTTCAAGTTTTGGGGCTTGTATTAAAAGATATAATGGAAGATACTGCTTTCTTAGTACAACTTTAAACAGAGAACGGTTAAGACTACTTTCCAGAACACTAATGCTCCTAGTGTACAGGTTTGTTCTGCTTTTGTTTTTTTAAACACTAGAGAAATCTGCATGAGAAATGAAGCTCATTTAAATTAGAATTTACAAAAAAGCTGATCCTATTTTACAATTAACATAAAACCTAAATTTGAAATGCCTTTTCACAGCCAACCACTTGCAAATTTTTAAAAACAACTTTTATTTCTGATTATGACCTACATAGGTGAGAATTTTAAGCATGAAAGATACTTTTCAGTTAAGGGAATGTACAGTAAAAGTATTCAAACTCTCTCAACACGTTCCCAGCACTGTGTACAATAAAATTTCTGCAGGTGACAACTCTGTTCTTCTATCCAGGAGATACCAATGACTCGTAAGAGCCAAAAGTAAGTGCTCCACTTTGCACCTTTAACCACCCAACTACTGCTAAACAATTTGGTTACACAAGGTTTTATTTAAATGGGAAGTTACAATATAAATGCACCCATTGAAAATAATCACACATGTTGAAAATAAACCTCTACTCATAATGAAGTGCTTAAAAGGCAGTGTGATTGGAAAACAGACCCCAAACTAATCCTGGCAAACTAAATGGTCCAGCAGTGGTGACTGTTTATAACAATGTAAAAAAAAAAAAAAGCAGTGTTAATCTTTATGAAAATGACACAGATTTTGATTATGAAGAAAGCTTCTCATAGTATCTTAATTTTTTTCAGATTCCATTCACATTTTCACTATTTCTACTTTATATTGTAAAGTTGGAGAGAAGCTTATATTCTGGAAAACCTACTCTCATAAAAATCTAAAAGCAAACAGTAGCTTTTAAAATTATAAATCAGTTAATACCAGCCATATTGACTATATAAACACATTCCTTGTTATGACTATAGAAAAATGTTCCTCGTTGTCCTACCTTTACATATACATTTCCAACTAGATGATCTCCAAGGTTATCACAAACGTTCATCTCCTCAACTTCACCATATTTTTCTTCCATTTCTGTGAAGACCTCCTAAACACAAACCAACCAATTAGAAGTTTGCAGCACATTAATTCTAAGTACAGAAGTACTGCATTTAGCTGTTAGTAAATACAAAGCAAGGCCTTTCTTAAAAAGAATCAAACAAACCCCCCCCCCCTTTTTTTTTTTACACTTCTGATTTTAAAATTAGTACTTGCTTGGCCTGTACTGTGTCCATCTGTAAGTACAGAACTAATGGGATACAGTAAAAAAAAAAAAACAAACACCACACTACTATGGAAAGCATTATGCATGCAGTATTTACTGAATCCATAAGATGCACTGAAAACACTACCTATAAGCATCGAAACTAGTTTTGATTCATTCGCTACTCTACAAATAATTAAGCATACTGTAAATTCACAGGAAAGAAGAGTATTATGGAATCAAAATGCTACATCACTTACATTGCTCATTTTTAAATAGTCTATTATAAACAGTAAAGTTAAAGTCAAACTAACCAAAGGTTATACCAGGGAATATTTAGTATTTAAAGTTATAAGTTTTACACGAACACCTCAGGAAACAAGCTTTTCCCCGAATCCATCTAATTGCACTATAGACTGAACCCATCTAACCCATTTCTGTTGACAAATCCACGAATACTTTACTGAATTTTTACATATTTTACATACCTCAAAGAATTCATCATAATGTTCCTGCATCTCAACATCGCTCACAGCACCTGTAAAAATCAAGAGTCGTAGTGATTAGAGTCTACAAGTACAGAAGAAGAGATTTTGATCATACTACAAAACAATCTAGAGAGGCCGTCTGGAGCATAAAAGACACCATATAGCATGAAGCTAACTAATAGGAATATTAAAGATAAGTATGTGTGAAGACCTGAGTCCCCAAGCAATGTCAAAACATTACATTGACATGATCAAATCAAAACATGTTTTAATCAGAGCCAAACTTCTATGCCACAAATCTAAAGGAAGGGGAATTACTCTGAAATATCACTTAAGCTTAATGTACAGTCCCACCTTCTATCTACCAACAATTTTACCTAAACAGAAGGCAAGTGCTTTGTTACATTTGCATATTTTAAAGAATAAATGCAATTTAGTATTCCTCTTCCTAAAGGCAGAATTTCATTTTAACATGCCCCACCTCTCCAGCATACACACTAGAATTTGAGAGGTCACAATGTAACACAGCCTTTTTTTTTTTTTACATTTTCTCAAAATAGTTTTTGAAATTACACACTTCTCCCAGTGCCCTCAAAGAAGGGTACCATAAAGCTTTGTAATTACAAGCAACTTTCGAACTTAATTTTGAGTATCCCTTCATTTTTCCATAGTCCTGCAGAACACCCTTTAGTGCAAGACAAGCCAGCCATATATTCAGGTTAGAATATTTACATGCTCCAAGCTGGACTTTACAAATAAGCACTGCTTGCCTGCTGCTATAAGAAACATATTAATATAAGTTTGGCTGATTTTTTCAAAGCATTACAAATATAAAAATTAATTTAATTAATTTATTCCAGTCTACAGTATTTTAAGCTACATTAAGCTGTATACATTAAAGCCTAATGTATGAGCTCTTCAGCAGTTAAGTGGATTATTAAGGTCAAGCAGAGCAGTTTTAAAAATGAACCCTGCATCATTTGCTAGAAAAATATTTTAGCCTTTAACTTAGAAAGGCTACTGGTTTAGTTCACAGAATATGAAAGGCAACAAAGCTGAGTTTATTCACTTCTGGCTGCTATGAAAAAAAAAAAAAAGAGACATGCTTTGGGCTCTGTCATTTTTGGCTAATATTACCATTTGGACAAACTTTACATTTTTCTTCAAATACTCTAATATTAACCAGTCTCTGGAACTGTAATTTCTTTTCTTCCACTCAGCTCACCTCCTGAAGGCAGCTAAGGGGCATTTGTTGTATAGTTTAGGCTAACAATGTTTCTGCATTTGAAACATGTTTGCTTTTAAGGACTTTCTTATTCCCCACAGGTATATAGCAAATTAAGGAATATCAAACATTAAACCAGTATTTCTAGACAGTTTAATACTTAACTATATTCCCAAGGTTCTGCCAATACCACTGATAACAGCTGACTAGTACCTAAGGGTTTTTTCCTGTTTGTTTTTTAAAAGGTATCAGACAGGGGAGGGGCTCTGTGAGCCACACTGGGAATAACTACTTTTTACCAGATGGACAAATGCTAAAAACTTTTAAGGAGATTTCACTGTCAATTTAGGAGATCATAAGCAACAGTTAGTTAACAACTACTTGAATGTCCTTCTAAAGTGGGAAACATACATATGCAGAAGCTGTACAAACATTCATATTCCAGGGCTACTGGTATCTGAACCTTGACAAGCCCAACAACTAATTAAAATACCAGGAAAACTACTGCTGTTCCAAACTAAGGTTAATCCTCTACGACGGCAATAGAAAGGAAGACAGTTAAGCAACAACAACAAAAGCATTAAACAGCTACCCAAGTTATCCATTTAAAATACATGCAGTACTTAAGTAGGGACAAAAAAAAAAAAAAATTTAAAACCAGGGAGCCAGGAGTTTCAGCAAACCTACTGGTAACAGAGCTCCAGCTCTACCACAGCAGAAGGTAGTTAAGCTCTGTTAAAGAGCTACCCACTTGTCAAGACAAACTAGAGTTGGATACTGGCATTTAGAACACTATGGAGAATCTGTTGAAGACTCCCGCAGCTGAACAATCTAAATAGCTCCACAGACCAAACTGCTGTAACTCTGTGCAAATTAGTTACCAGCGCATTGAGAATTTAGGGACAGAGTTAAAACACCCAACCATACTTTTTTTTTTTTTCTGTTGTTTACTGAAAACAGCATCAACTACTAAGCATCTACAACAAGAAAGCCTACAAAGCAATAGAACTGTTTAAGCATCTAAACAAACTTACATAGCTCATTACAGATCTAGCTTGATTGTGTCACAAAAAAAGCTCAAAATTATTTATTTGGGCCATTATTACTTTCAGAAGTAATAAAATCAGAAGTAGGCTGATTTCACAAAGCAAGTCTACTCAAATGCTGGTAACTAATCTGAACTAGTCTATAATCCGACAGTCAAAAAAAAAAAAAGAAAAAAAGAATAGCCAAACAAAGCTTTATTACCACAAAGTCAATATTCACTTCGACAAGAAATATTAGTTAGAAAACACCAATCCTTTTTGGTCCTGAAACTTTTTTTTTTTAAAAAGTCTTATTCTAATATTGACGATTCAGTCACAATGATATATCAGTAATCACCGATCAACAATCCTGGTCATTTAACCTCTGCCAGTCTCACAGTGTTTTCTTATACCCATTCCTACCTCATGAACATTCATTAAATTAATTCATGACCAGACCCAAATGCCTTTCCCTCCTCAAAAGTACTTTTAAAGATATTTTTTCCTAGGTAAATATGCAACTTCGTTTTGGAATTTGAATTTTCAAAGCATGGAAGGAATTTTAAGCCTGCACCTATCCAAAAAGGACAGCTGCCAGAAAGGAAGTGTTTGTCAGTCAAAGTGTATTCTTCCAAAGTAGACTCTAAATGGAAGCTGCATTAACCCAGGACAACTTTCTGCATGCAGTCTAAAAAGTTTCAAATTCAAGTTCTCTTAACATTTACAGAGCAGGAAATTTTTCTGGATGAAGTCAACATATTATCCTGCTCTTTTTAAACACTGGAACCTAATGGATAGCACAAAACAGAAAAACATTCCTATAATGCAGGCAACTGGCAGGGAGAAAGGTGGAGGGAAGAAAGCAGTGCAACCAAGACTGCTTTACAGGGGAAATACAATTTGAACCCTTTTTGATTTAATAGATGGTACTTAAGATTCCCCTTGTAGTTTTGAGAGTAGGGAGGAAGGTGAGTGGGGGGGAAAAAAAAAAAAGGTTTTGGGTTGTTTGGTTGTTTTTTTGGGGTTTGGTTTTTTTTTTTTGGTGTGTGTTGGTGTGTTTGACACATTTAATGAAATGTGGTCAGTTTGATCTGTTAAACTAAAATGGTAGACCAGCTTAAGTCGACACTGAGCTCTGACAATCAAGCCCAGGGAACCAGTGAAGGAACTTGTATGAACTTACAGCGCAAACCGTCAGCAGACTGGGAAGAGTTTTGAGGGTTACGGTAAATGTTCAAGAGGGCAATGGTCTGAAATACAAAACGCAACAACTTTATATTATGGAAAATAATTTTAACAAGAAACTGGTTTCCTTTAGGGTCGCTTTAGCCGAGTCTGTGCTGAAAGAGAGGTGGTTATTCTCTCCCAAGAAGGAGAACTTCACTTAGCTAGTGACCTTTCTGAATCAACCTAACACTGTAAAGTAATAGAGATCTCATGATACTTCATTATTGTATTTTTAAGATTTTATTCACCAATATTACTATGGAGGGGTTTTGCATGATTTTAGGCAACAAAACACAGTATTCAAATTTTAAGCGTAATAATTTGTTTGAATTTGTTTTTTGCTGGATGGTTTCTTAGAAAAATCCCAGGAAAGGAAGTAATACAATAATTTCAGCATAACATGAAATCTCCATTTTCCTAACAACGTTAAGATACAAGAAAACCCACAGTTTTGTGAAACTTACCGTACAATACATAGATACCTAGGTGTTTTGGGGTTTGGGTTTTTTTTTTTTGGTGTTAAATCAAGAATTTGAAAAATGTCTGCAGTTTAGCCCTTTAAAAAGAATGCAGTGTTACTAAGTGTTCAAGTTTCACTTTGCAAGGCAAAAGAGAATCTGCATCAAGTCCAATTTATGCAGTCAGTTCTGCATTCTGAATAGCACACATTTCACAAGTTCTTGATCTATGCGCAAGAAGAGTTCCGTCACTTGTCCTGTTTGCAACAGCTTTATGTCAGCAGCTCAGAAGCCAACATTATTTTCTCATAATTAGGAGTGGGCTCTTTAACACCATTCTTTAAAAAAATTTCTCCAACTGTGGGACTTACAGTGTGAGCCGTCAGCCGTCTGTGCACTGTTTTGGGGGTTACGATAGATGTTTTGAATCAAGATGGTCTGCGGGGAAAAAAAATAAAAAGGGGAATTCTACTGGCTGCTGTGCATATAATAGACAATTGCAAAGAGACAACTTGTTTGCAAACAGCTAAAAGTAATATTTTATTCTTAAGACTTCCTTCTGTATTTGCAGAATATCTTCCAAAATTGCATCCAGACCATCATATTATGAAAACAGTTTTAATTAACCACCAAGAAAGAGCTGCATTTGTCTCGACAGCTGTCCTCAAAATGGGAGTTGAGGCGCAGTAACCTAAACTGTCAAACTATGTGATATTATGGAGATGCCTAGCTTTCAAGACCAGATTTGTTATTAAGTCTGGGGTGGGGAGGGGGACAGTGTTATGTGCACAGCATATAATACATAATGCCACAGATTCTAAAATGCTACTCCACGCAGTAAGGTTTTTAGGCAAGAGCTACGTCTCATTTTGTGCATCAGGAATTTCTTGGTGGAATTTCTGTTTAAATAATATAATAGCATCATAGGTTCACATGTTTCCGATCCTTCAAATAAGGACAATATCCTTTTAGCCCTTCTGCTTTTTACTTGAAGAATTAGCCCAGGCAGACTTGAAACCTTACATTTGTACCGTTCTTCTTAAAATCAAGTTGTCTGAAAAAACAAACCATGTTTAAGTTAGTAAACTAATATTACAAAAAAAAAATCCAAACGTCCATATCACTGTAAGCAGCTCAAAAATTGAAATATGATTACTTAAAATACAAGCTCAATGTTAGTTAGTATGAAATGCAATCCCCAAATAATTTTAGCTTACACATTATTATTAGTCACAATAAGAATTCAGAGCTTAAAAGTCACAGGACCAGCAATGTCATACCTACATATGCTGCCTCCTTAACACGTAAAAGAAATCTGTAACATCACATTTAAAAAAAAAAAAAAAAATCACACACTTGTTTTACAGTGGGTATGGTCATACCAACCAAAGCTTTGTGTTTCCACGGCCCAGGTTTAAGCTATGTTTTAGCCTACAATTGGAAAGAGCCAGAAACATGCATATAGTTACAGTGTTTCTGCTGATTGAGGGTAATTCGATCACTCTGGATTGCCAGACCTTTCCTAACACAGCTCTTCTTTAAAGTAGCTGCACCAGCAACACAAGATAAAAATACTGTACCCAGTAACTTCCCATAGGTAAGACATCTCTTCTTCTATTTTCTATCACAGCTGATTATCAATCTGCATACAAATAAAGATTTCTATAGTGAACCCTACACATTTGCCAGGTATGTTAGGGATGCTACAATACAGCACGGCTGCCAGATGCAATGTTGAAACAGCCCCAGACATCACTGGATGAATCTGACATGCCCTGCTGACCCACTTAAGCTTTTTTTAACTTCAAGACAACTGTTTTGAAAGTTGTCTAATTCAGAAATATTTTCTAGTAACCAATGACTTAAATTCAGGTCTCTAAACAAGCAATCTTATTTCAGCTAGCTTAGCTCTCCGTGTAGGTCAGCAACATAGAGTAGTTTCAAAAATCAAAAATATTATTTTCTGAGTCACAGTATTTACATTAAGATTTATTTAATTCCCAGAAGAAAAAAAAAAAAGTTTTGTAGATGAAGTACCAGCATGGTCCCTATTGATCAATAACCTTCACAGATGCCTGTGCCCCCCCAACCCCGAACTCCCCCTACCCACACTCGCAAAGCTTAACTTCATGGGCACGATCATTATGAAGTGCAGTCACGTAGACAGTACTTGCCTCTCTAATGCTCCCCAAGCCAACATTTTAAAATCAACACCAGCCCATCACTCTCATCAATTCTGCTCCAAGTCAGCTAAAATGAACTTGCAGAGGATTCCTTTGCTATGTAAAATTTACCTTTGTAGGTAAAACTGCTGATAATGCAACAGCTTTCATAGGCACTACTTGTCATATAAAATATTCCTAAATAAATCTATTTACCTGTATACCTTGACAATCAGCAGTGATAGAAAGAGGTAAAGCATACGGTTCTCCAGAAATCTAATTTCTGAATATAGGGCTCATAATAAGAAAAATCCTATCACCCACTGCACCTTTTTTTTTTTTCTGTTGTCTTTCTGGCAGACATATGAGGTCACACATCATGTCTTTAACAACAGTCACATAGCCAAAGACTAAATCTGTCAAGTCAACTGACACATATGCCCTCAGCAACCAGGCAAGATGTTTTCAATAAAATTCTTTCACATTCAAAGGGAGTATGTCAATTATTCATGAAACCTGAACACCTGGGTCAGAGAGCAAATGTAACAATGGAAGAGTCACTTCTATTAATTAGTTTTCTTTTATTATATACATAAAAGACTTGAGTTCACACCTTTGAGATAGGTGGAACAGGCTGCCGTTGTTTGTGATTAAAAAACTCTGGGATGGTTTAAGTGCCTAAACACCACTGAGAAGGCACACTCACCTGAAAGTTAGCACTGGTTGGTCTCTACTACAGGCAAGCTTACAACAGCATCGCTTCCTGCAGCCATTAAGGGTGACAGGAGATAATTAGAAATGCTGGGAGAAGTAAATGGAATACCCACAAAAGAGCAAAAACCCATACAAAACTGGGGCCAAAAGTGAACTAGTTAATCCGAAGTTTGGTAATTATTCACTTGTATCTGAGAATTTAGATTTTAAAGCAAGAATAGACTTCTATAAGATAGAAAACAAACAAAAAAGGAAAACAAACCTGGCTAAATGTTGGTTTGTTGTGCAACCGAGAACATCTGTCTCCATGACGACAAGCTCCAATTTTGAAATAAAATGAACAGTTGACTCTGCAAGTAAAAAAAGAAAACCAAAATGTTTACATACTGGAATAGAAAACATTAGTATACAATTCACATACAACATATGCCCTAAATACCTTTATCTTAACTTGGAGAAGTAACAGAAAAAAAATCAAAACAGTATAGGAAAGCCATACAGCAAACCTGTTTGTATTCATTCCTCTTTACCCCTAATTTACAAAGTCATCTAATCAATTTCACCCGCTACTCATACCCAAAGTGCACTCATGACACCACCACAGACAGTAGCAGTCGCTACTGTTTGTTCTTCTGGTTCTCCATTCTTGTCTTTATATCAGTTTCACGGGGTGACGAGATGGGAAATAATGCGAACAACAGTCTGAAAAGTTACACTACAATCTATGTGGTTGTGTCTCAGCTCATGAAAACCCCTACTCTAGGCAATATAACCTGCTTTAAAGCTCATACAGTTGCACCTACCTAATGTTTTATAAACCACCTGTTTAAAGTTATACTCTAAGGACAACTCAAGACTGCTGCCAACACAGTATTTGAAACAAAAGAGATAAGAGAAAAATCACGTTAGAGAGAATACACATAAGCAAAATAAATTCATTTAATTAAGCCATTTCCATGAATGTAGTTAATTTTAAAAGGAAGTGTTTAATATTTTACACTAAAAGACTTCATTAACTATCATCTCATGACACCTTCAAAATTGGTTTAGGGATGCCAGTAAAACTCTCACATGTAAGTGTAATTCATGTGGAATGATGAAAGTGAGCCATATGGAGTTTAGTTACCTTGGCTGGGAATACTGAATGCAAAATTCTGAAGGGCAAGAAAACTATTATGGCTGTGTATGGGTAAATGAAATACGAGAATTCTCCTGGAAGAAAAATTATTATTCCCAAGTTGATAGTTGACACCAATTCTTTCCACAATCCTGTGTAACCAACATCAACTCATGGAGGGGAGAAATATGAAAGGACTAGAGCATATCTATGACTAGCAAAACATTCTACTGTACAATTGTAACACGATTATCCTTCATCACGCTTTTGAAAATATATAGGTAGCATTACAATATACTTACTGTCTTTTCTGAACTCTATCCTGAAACAAAAAAACAACCTAACTATAAAATTTCCAATAGTGCCTCCAACTTCAACACTTTCTGGAGAGTTCTGTTTGCTTTTTGACTAGAAAATAAGATCAGTACAGGAATTTCACGCCTGTTGTAGTGGCGTATGCTAATGCTGTTAAACCGTAATGCGTTACATCGGAAACGATGCTAAGTAACAGAGCTCAAGAGAGGCTGCCGATATTGCTTTTCTGACAGACGAGCAAATTGGAACCGGTACGTAGCACTACAAAGTAGAAGGAAAACAGAAGCCCCACGGCCAGGGGCTGACAATTAAGTCCAGTAGCACATCGATGCCCCCTTTCATTTTTACGAGTGGAAAAACACGTTGGTTTGGTCAGGCCGACGGTGACCAAATTTTCGTTAGGAGGGTTTTGTAAGTGTGCTTCCAACAACCAGAGAAACTAGAGGCGTTCCCGACGCGTGGAAGGCTGCAGGCAGAAGCCTGAGGATCAGGATGCAGCAGTCGGGGAAATCCTCCGCACCCTGGGGAGGGGGGAGAAATAACCAGTCGCTGTCCTTGCAGCAGAGCGGAAGCTCTCGGGCTGCTGCGAGGCGCAGAGACACGAACAAAAGGGGAAGAAGAGGCCCTTTCTAGCAGGAGGCGGTGGCGGCGGGAAGCTCGGCACCCAGCGGCCCCGACCGCTCCCGCCCGCCACCAGAAAAGCGCAGCCGCCGGGGGAAGGGGGAAGGGCGAGGAGGGGGGGTGGGGAGGAGGAAAGGCAACGCGCCACGAGGCGCGGGCACACCCCGCATGGCGGCCGTGGGAGGGAGTCCCCGAGGAGCCCAGACCCAGCCCGGCCCGGGAAGGGAGAGTGAAGCGCATGGGCGGGGCCGGCGGCGCGGGCACGCGCTGGCCCCACGCGGCGAGAGGCGCGCGCCCCTTCCCTCCCTCCCTGTCCCTGGCGGCGCGCGCACGCGCGCTCCAGCGATGGGGGGAGGGGAGGAGGGGCCGGCG
>JANIJG010009172.1:6739-21242 GCA_024611175.1 Megaceryle torquata | reverse complement strand
GGGGTTTCCAAGCCCCCCGTGGAGCTGTGGTGCTGAGGGCCATGGGTCAGTGGTGCCCTGGCAGTGCTGGGGGGTGGGTGGACTTGATCTAAAAAGTCTCTTCCAGCCACGACGATTCCATGGTTCTGTAGTTGTGTCTGTTGGCTAGTGTAGAACCCTGGATCCATGGCAGTACCGTGTGTACTTTAATATCTTCTCTCTGTTTTTCATCCTGTTGTTTTTTCTATCTCTGTAACCTGCTGTTTCTTTTGCCTGCCAAAATATTGGCCTGCACTTTCATCCTTGGCTTCATGTTTCCCCCTCTTTTTGGATCCCAACTCCTCTTCCAGTTGCTGCGATCAGGAGGATCCCACTTACTTTGCTATCTGGGGTGACAACAAGGCATTTAACGAGGTCATCATCTCACCGGCGATGTTGCACGAACACCTCCCCTATGTGGTCATGGAAGGGCTCAACAAGGTAATGCAGAGAATGAAGATCGAGGGGCAGTGAGGTGCCCTAAGAAAGCAAGTCCCTTGTCACAGGGCCTTTATATCCCCAGGATGGATAGTCCTTGCCCAGGAGAGCTGCTTAAATACACAAGGCTCTTTACTTTGGAGGGAAGGAGCACAGAAGATTGTGCTCTGAGCCAGTCACACACGAGCTATGAGAATTGAACAGGACGAGGTCTGGAAATGGAGCGTACCATCCCAATACCCAGAGTCCCAGACTAGCTCCTCTTTGTCGTAATGATGTGAGGTTGGGTGTTGTTTGGTTCCTTCTCTCCAAAGCTGCCTGTTACAGGCTGCATTTGGGTGAAATCCACACCAAGGCAAGTCATAGAATCTTTGATTTATTATGGTTGGAAAAGACCTCTAGGATCATCAAGTCCAACCTTCATCCCAGCTTCTCCCTAACCACCAGACCATGGCCTCAAGGGCTACACCTACTCATTTTTTAAACACCTCCAGCCCTGGTGACTCCACCCCCACCCTGGGCAGCCTGTTCCAGTGCCCAACCACTCTCTCAGTGAAGAATTTCTTTCTAATCCTTCCCGCCGAGGTGAATCCTCCCCATTGCAGCTGCAACCCCTCTGTTAGTCTCAGGGTGACTGAGCCGCAGCGGGCTGGGACTTGATGACCTTTAAAGGTCCTTTCCAACCCAAACCATTCCACAATTCCATGGCTATGTATAAAGGGTGTAGAACATGACTTTGCCACTCAGCTACAGTTTCAGGCACGCAGATCGACCAAGTCTCCTCTGCCCTGCTGGTCTGAAGGCCACTCCTCCCAGCTTCCTCCCAGTTCCCTCCCCAGCCCAGTTCTGACAGGACAGAGTGTGTCAGAGCTCGCTGACGTAATCCTTTATCTCAAGACCCTGCCCCACACGTGCAGAAGGTCTTGGTACCAAAGAGGCAAACACAGTCCTTTGAAAGCCTTAAGTTGAGACCAGGAAAGCACCAGCTGCTCCTTTGCTTGCCTTGAACAGGTCTTGGAGAATTACAACAAGGGGAAAACAGCTTTACTTTCTGCAGCCAAAGTGATGGTGAGTCCAACAGAAGTGGATCTCACCCCAGAGTTGATCTTCCAGAGTCAGCCCTTACCTAGTGGACCCTCAGTGCAGATCGGAACTGGAGCCATCACGGTGGACAGAAGGAACAGCAGTACCAAGTAAGGAGATACCTGTGATTTCCGTGAAGGTTTCATGGCTCTAGGTGTGTGTCCTCTTTCTCTTGGGGCATTGTGATCCATGTTTGTAGGAAGGAGAGATCCAAGAGCTGCCTTTGTGGGACTTCTACCTCAGTATGTCTTGTGCTATGTGGAGGGGGGGATCCTTTGTGTTGCTTGAGGATCTGTGAGTCACAAGTACCTAGAAGTTGAGGGTGTGGAAGAAACTTCCTTTTCTCCTTATCCTGGAGTTCCCTCTGAAACCATAAAGGGCAAGTGGCATTTATGTGCCCAGACATTGTCTACATGGTGGCTCTCAAAAGCTGACCAGCAGTGAAAGCCAGGAACTTAGCAGAAGATGCACATTTAAAGCTACTTTGTATGTAATATCATAAAGAGGACGATCTGAGAACACAGATACAGGGGAGGGCAGAGCGGTCGCTGTCCTGTTGGTGAAGGAGAAGAGCAGGAAGCTCAGTCCAGTGGCCAGCAGGCGAGGAGAAAGGCGTGTTCTGAGTGCTGGAGGGATTGTTTGCTGAAAGCTGGACCATCACTGAGAGCTGACATCAGTAGTTTGGCAAAGGCCAGAAGGTGGAGGACCATTGAGAAGGTCTACAAAGGAAGAGCTCGCTCTTTGAGGTGAACATAAACCTCTTTCCTCCAGGAAGAGGAGGCAGGGAGACTCCTTGTAGATTTTTTTGGGTAACATTTGAGGCATTGCAGGGCCAGGGACTTGCAAGAAGCAAAGAAAGTGAATATAAAAATGTGGACAAAGGGTTATTTCAAAGTTGGAACAGATGATTCCCATCACAGAATTGCATTTTATAGGGCGGATTTGCAGACAAAACAGGGAAGATGAGAGAAGGAAGATGGGTTGTAGTCAGAGACAGCAGATGAGAGTTGAGTGGAGACAGAAGATGGGGTTGTGGGTGGGAGAGGGTTATTTCTTTGCAGGGGAAGCACTTCTATGGAGATTTCAGGTAGAGAACCCCATCAAGATGCTCCAGGAGGAGGGGGGAAGAGGCAGGGTGAGATTGTCCATGCTGAGTGACGGACAGCTGAGTATCCTGGAGGTACCGTGAGTGAGATGTAACTTTAGAAGAAAGAGAAGACAGCAAATCATATGCAAACGGTCAAGTTCTTGTCACAGAGAGAGTGAATGGTCAGAGACTGCGGAGGAGAGCTTAGAAACAGAACTGCAGCTGTGGTGAAACAGCAGGAACAGAGCTCAACCCGCGTTTGAAGGCCGCAGTATGACCAGGAAGATGATCTAGGTGAAGCAGCAGGGAGAGGAGCAGTGGCTTCTGTGCCATAGCCAGAGCAGACCCAAGGAACCGCTTCCCTCCGAGGTGAGTGGAAGCAGAGGGGGGCTTCAGAGATACAAAAGGGAGCAGAGAGGCTTCAAGGAGGGGTAATGTGAAGACGTTTGTAGGTTGGTTGTGTTTAAATCAAAGCTAGAGGCAGCTTGCTGTGCCAGACTCCTCCTTTTGGGGTTCTTAAAGCTGTTCTCACGTCACTATCGACCAAACATTGGCCTAACTTCTCAGCCTTTCCATAAACATCACGTCCTTTTGGCAGGTGCCACCATCCTCTCCCAAGCTCCATCTCCTTTCCCAGATCATCCCTTACTTCTTGTCTTTAGGCCTGGTTTGGGGGCTTCAGTTAGGACCAGCTCTGCTCCCAGTGAAACTTGCTCTGCTTCTATGTGAAAAAGGTGCTGGAGAGGGAAGACCTTTAGCCAGGAGAAGAGAAAAGGGCAAGAACCAGAGTTGCAGTGGGAGGAAACTGTACCTAGGATTTTCAGCTGGGAGGATGGAGAGATAAGAGGCTTCTTGCAGTTGTGGATGGCTCTGGTTAGAGCAACATTTGCCCTCTGTGCCTGAGGAACTCTGTGCCCAAGACTTCCTTCCTCTGGTTGTTCTGGCAGCTCGTGGTTCTGGGGAGTGATGCAGCCTCACGTTGTCCGTTTCTCATTGCAGGAGCAAGTCCCAATCTGAAATTAGCTTGGAGGGCTTTTATGAGACGAAGCCACTTTCCCCTGTGCAGAAAGACCCCGTGGAGCTGCTTCTCCTGGACACAAAGGAACGTCTGTCTGTGGAGCTGCAGGATCGTCGTGCCCCTCTGGCAACCATGGAGAGCCTCTCGGACAATGAATCCATCTACAGCTTCGATTCAAGGCGCTCCTCCGGGTTTCGGAGCATCCGGGGCTCGCCCAGTCTCCATGCTGTCATGGAGAAGGATGAGACCCACTGCTTTTATATAGACCCCGTTATCCCCGAGGAGAACCCCTCCCTCAGCTCGCGGACAGAGCTGCTGGCTGCTGACAGCCTCTCCAAGCACTCCCAGGAGACTCAGCCCCCTGACAACGTGCTCAACAGTGGTGGCACTACCCCCCAGCGACGCTGCAGCGAGGAGGGGGCCAGCAGTGAGGGGGACCGTGTTTCCTTAGCCCCCCGTGAGGAGCTGGCCCTCCAGAATGGCCGGCTCACCGATGTTCCCAGTCCCCAAGTGCTGGAGTTTGCTGAGTTCATAGACAGCCTCTTTAATTTGGACAGCAAAAGCAGCTCCTTCCAGGACATCTACTGCATGATGGTGTCGGACAGCTCCAGTGACTTTGCAGAGATGCCCAAGTCTGTCAGTGAACAGGAGATCCTGTTGAGGGCACAATATGAACCCAACCTAGTCCCAAAGCCCCCGAGGTTGTTTGCAGGCTCAACAGATCCTTCGTCGGGCATCTCTGTCTCACCCTCTTTCCCCCTTAGTTCATCTGGAGAACTCATGGACATCACTCCCACGGGTGTGAGCAGCCAGGAGTGCCTGGCCACCGACAAAATCCGGACTTCCACCCCTTCTGGGCATGTAACCAGCCCTGCCAAGCAGGACGACCTCATGATTTCAGCCCTCTAGTGCAGGGTAAAAGGGGTGCAGCTCTGCGAGCTGATCCCATAGGCTGAGTGCTGGGAGGAGAGGTGGAGGAGAGGTGGTCATCGGGCAGTTTGAATCAGAGGAGACGGCTGGAAAAACCTTCCTGCTGGGGTGAGGGAGCAGTGACACGCTGGTGCCCGGAGGATGGATTGTGCTCGAGCCCCACGCTCGCAGCCGGCAGAAGCAGCGCTGCCTCGCGGGACGGCTACGCTAAGAGGGTCCGAGTCGCGGAAGGTAGACGCGAGTTCCCTACCTCAGCCTGTCTCCTTTGGTTTCAGAGGCAGATCCTTTGCCCCAGGGCACCTGCTGAGTTTGGGAGCCAGCTGCCCCGCTTCAGGGAATCCTCGGGGGGAGAAGGGCTGGATTCTCTGAAGCTCGAGGATTGCAGTGACAGAAGGAAAGGGGGCCAGGCCAGCTCACCCCCCTCGGTACCGTGCCAGTGGTTCTGGAAATGAGTGGATCGAGGCTTTGGGCCCTGTTGCACTATCATGTTGGATCTGGCCCAGGATCCAATTTGTCCCACTTCCACGGGGCTTGCTTTTGTAGGACACTCTCCCGTTCTAAAGCCATTGGGGCTGTATTCTCCCCAGATGCAGCCTCCCCTCCCCCGGCCAGGCACAGCGAGCATGGGGCTGGTGCTGTGTTTTCTCTCCCCTGAGTACTTCTCTGTTCAGTGACCACCAGGCTGCTCCTAAGAGGGAAGGACACTGTTCTGAAGAGCCAAAGCCCTTTGCCCCACCCCTCCTTTGCCAGAAGAAGAGTTCTCCTGGACGTCACCATCGTCACTTCTCAGTTCCCTGGACCGCTTTGAGCTGGCGACATTCTTGCAGGACTTGACAGGATTCTCATCTCGGAGCTGCGTGGACGAATGGATGGATGGATCAACTTAACAATTTCCCAGGCTTCTCAACACCCAGAGTTATTTGCCAGGTCCCTGTGGAGCCTGGGAGCCTCTCCTGGACTCCGCCGGGTCCTCCCACCACCCATATGCGGCAATCCCAGATCAGCGCCAGCCTCTCCTTGGGAGTTCAGGGGAAAGATGAACTTTTACTAAGTATTGAAATCTCTTGTATGTTTACAGAGCTGCTAAGCTTTTGGGGAAGGTATTTATTAAGCAAACAGGGAGGTTTTCCTGAAGCAAAAAGCATGTTCATTCTCTCCTTCCTGGGCAGTTCCCTCCAGGGACAGAGAGGAGAGAGGATGGGCAGCAATAATCTCCAATCCCCTGCTTTTCACGTGGTTCGGGGTCCGGGGTGGGGGGGCTGCACACATCCCTTGCCCACCCTCTCCCTTCTCCACCTCCTCGTTGCAAAGCTTGACCCACACTGCTGGTAAAACTACCTGGGTTGTGCTGTGCAGAGCCTCGGTGTCCGGAGGAGCCTGCTACAGACCTGTCCAGGCAGGGACTTTCCAGTGTTGGAAGCAGGAGAGAAACTACCTATCGAAGAGCGTTAAACGTGCTGTGACCTGTGGAGGGCCTTTCCTTGACAGAAACGCCTTCGGATCAAAGCTCAGTGGGGTTATCAGTCAGTCTCACTGGGGCTCCATCCTCCCTCACTGGAAAAGAAATTCCTCTTTTTCATTTCCATATAATGGCAGAGATTTTTATTGGCCTCCTTGGCTGTGGTATTTCCATCGTGGGAGGATGCTGTGCTTCCCGGGAGCTTAGCTGGTGACAAATCCCTTAGCTGGTGACAAATCCCTCAGCTCCCTCCTATCAGCCCTTACCTCTGGCTGTGCTCATCGAGTCGTGTCTGGACTCTGCTGTCCTGGGTGCCACCCGAACGGGGCTATCAAATGCCACCAGGTCAGAAGGGGAGCACTTTAGAGGCAGCGTTCCCCGGCGTAGGTCAGCGCACGGGAGCGAGCTGGACTTGGCATCCACGCGCCGATCTCCCGCTCGGCGGCTTGGTGTGGGCTGCTGCGTCCCCTGCTCCCTATAAACACAGGGGCTTTGGTAAACGGGCGGTCAGATACTGTCCCTGTGGTTTAGATTCCAAACGTGACCATTTCTAAGCTGTCTTGGATTGAAGGGACCAAGCCCTGTGAAAGAAAAACACTTTTTGTGTTGAGCAACAAGTTGTTATTTTATTTTTTTTTCCCCTCTGTGGGTCCTTCAGAAAAGAGCAGCGTTGTTCCCCTCGCTGAGAGCTCAGGCGCTTCGGGAGCTCACAGCAGCACAGATCATCCTCTGCTGCAGCGCTCAGGCTAAGGGCGAATTGCTGCACGCACCCAAGGAACGCTGACGAGGTGGTTGGTGCCCAGGAAGACGCACAAGAACCGGGGTTGTTTTGAGGGGATGAGGGGAGCTGGGGTGTAGGGAGGCCGAGGTTGGTGGGCTGGCTCGCCTCCTGACGCAGGCTGCTGACACGTGCCGGCGGAGCGGGGAAGAGGAGTTTGCTTCTGCCTTCCACCGTTGGCAGAAGATGGGGAGTAAATAACCCTTAGCACTTAGGCAGAGCTTTTGATCTGCAAAGCACTTTACAGACCTTAACAAAAGAATCATCTCGAGCCCTGGCAGGGAGATAGGAGGAGGTGGCCTTCTCTGAGACAAGGTGGAACTACTGGTGCCCTACCTGAGGATGGTGGGGAGATGAGGCGAGACGAGGAAGGGGGATTATCTCTTAAGAAAAAAAGTAAAACAAATAATTTCAGTATTGATGCTGTTTAATGGGTCGCAATATTGCACTAGAAAGCTCCTTCTGACCTGGGCGTACCTCCTGGAAGAGGCCATCGTTGTGCGTGACTCTTCCTTTCTTTGTGCCATTGGAACTGTGTCCCAGGGGAACGGGGTCGCCTTGCCCTGACCAGCTGTAGCCAGAAAACAGCCTGGCATGATGTGGTTTTTCTTTTTTGCTTTGTTTGTGCTCTAATTGCTCATTAGGCTTCTTCTGAAAAGCCTGGAAATAACCTAACGTTGGTGACCCTGGGCTTGCCACAGAGCGAGGCAGCAAAGGTGCAAAAGAGCCCCTTCAGTTACGGTTCTTGCTGCACCCCACTGCGGGTAACTCCTGTTTTCTGTCGTTCTCTCTTGCCAGACAGATCTGTTTCCATCCCTCGCAGACTCAGTCCACTCTCTTTGCCTTATTTCTGCTTTCAACATCTCTCCGCGTCTCGATTCTCATCTCTCCTTTGCTCTAAGAGCATCAGGACAGAAGCAGCTTGAGGAAGAGCTCTGGAAGAGCACGTCTGGAAAATCAGAATAAATGCTGAGCCTGTAGCTACCTCCTTCATTTGTACCACGTGCTCTTGCCTGCTTCCTCTGCCCTCGCTCCGCTCTGGCCTGCAGCCGTCTTTGGAAGCGTGAAGCATCTCCAGATCTCTTAATCTCTTGGCTTCTGCTTCCTAGTCTTAAACTTGGTGCCTTCTAACCTCTAAACGTTCCCTCGATGTTTCAGTGGGATGTTCCACCCAGCCTGGAGGCAGCACTGGAAGTGCAGTTGAGTGCCCAGCCAAGCAGCCAACGGTTCAACAGCACGTCCTTAAAATCCTAAGAGCTTCTTGGTAGAGGAGCAGAGCTGAGGCCACGCTCTCGTTCCTAGAGAGCAGAGAGTGGGTGGGATCTGCAGACACCGGTGGAAGGTAATCCTGAAACATCAAAGCATTCTGGGAGCAACACAGGAGGCCCTTTGCTAGGTGGGTGTTGAACTTGATCCAAGCTCTTCTTTAGGAGCAGCCTCTGACCCTTCTGCGAGCGCGCTCACACGGGGTGAAGGGTTTGGCACCACCAGCCAGTCTTGGCACCTCTGAGCTACCTTCTGGACCCTTTTGGGTGTGTTTGAAGGGGAATAAAATAATCCTGTGGAATAAAATAATCCTGTGGAATAAAATAATCCCGTGGAATAAAATAATCCCATGGATAACATCACAGGGAGCTTTGATCATCAAGCCCTTAGCATGTAACTTTGGCTGGTTGTGATTTTGGAGGCTCTTCTGCATCAGTGATAATGGCTTTTGTTGTTGCTTTAATTGTGGCAGTGCCAAGAACGTCCGCAGGATCCTGCTGCGCTGAGTATGGCCAAGTGCTGAACAGAAAGAAAACCCTTCCCCAGTCCTTCCCATCATCCCCTCTCCATTTGGAACACACATTTTTCCCCTAAAACTGCCGCTTTCTAACCTTGCTGCTTTTCTTTGCTCCCTGGTCCTGTCACCTAACTAGGAGCCACCTTATCTCTCTCTCCTTGGTTGCTCCATCTCGGGGTGATGGTGTCTCAATCCACATCCTTGGTAGCACCAGTTAAGCATGGGAAAGCAATTCCCCATGACCTCAGGTTGTCCCAAAACGGTTCAATGGGATTCCTGTCTTGCTGCCCTTGAGCTGCTGCCTTCTGTGACACGTGAGACTACCGGGAAAGGTCAAAGTGCAGTCAAAGCTGAGAAATTCTTCCGTTATCTCCAGCTTCTGGTTGCCTGGTCTGTGGTTGATATTTTCAGTGTTTGTTCCTAATTTCTTCAGTGTTTTACCGACGTTATTGGAAGTGAGCAGGAGTTGTAGGAGACACTTTGCTCTCTACAGAGGACCGGGATCACAAAGCTGGTTGTGAGCGTAGCCTCACAAATCCAGGGACTCCCATCGCTGTACTTTTAGGACATAGTTGCTTAGACTGCAATAACAGCTCAAGGTCCTCCACGGGATTTAGGTGGGAAGTAGGATTTGCTGTCAACAGACATGGGAAGGAGGAGGAAAAGCACCGGGCACGGGGGTGCAGGATCAGTGCATTTTGGAGCAGCTTCTTCTCAAGAGTTGGACTTGTTGCTGTGTCCTGTGTCTGAAGAAACGGGGCAGGGCTGAGTGGTGTCAAGTGCAGAAAACCAGATGGATGTGACATTACTTCTTCAAACAGCATCCCCTAAGAAAGTTCCTCTCTGCTTGGTTCCACTGTTTACAATCTGGGCTTAATTAAGAGGGGGTTTAGACCTTCATATCCCAAGTGATTTTTTGTGTGTGTGTGTGTCTTTTATCAAGCATCTCTGATTTTTTTACTGCTCTAGTTTCACGTGAGCCCCCGGTCTCAGCATTTCCATGTTTCTGGCTACTGCTGCTTCCCACCTGGAAACGCATCTTACTCCTTCCCTTATCTGCGTTTAGACGGGGCTAAGAGATCTGTACACGCTTGAGAGCATCCTCTTGACTGGTAAAATGTCCTCTTCTAATATATTCCTTGTGCACTTAGCTGTTTTCTCAGGTTTTTTTTTTCCTTATTTTTTTTCTTTATCTGCCTGCAGGCAAAGCCCAATATTTTCATTGAACCTCCCACGCAGATACCCAGCTTAATTTACCAACTGGGGCATGTCAATAATCAGAATTATCCCTTGCAGTGGTGGTTTCATTGAGGTTAATCATTGCTGAAACACACGTGTTGGTGTATTTAGAGGTTTTGTCTTTTGTGGTTATGCTTCTCCAGGGAAGACTGAGAGGAGGAGCATCTGTTCCAGCCAGCCCCGACTCCGAGTGTTTTGTTGTTGGCACCTTGGTACCTGCCCCGTTCCTAAAGCAGACAAAGCATGGCAAAGCAGGGTACATATTCCCTATGCAAACCATATTTGGCTTCCTTTATGTGTTTTACAACCCAAACAAATGGATTTCTGGACATAGTGAACATGTGGTGTGTCTAAAAGTTCAGCTGCTGAGCCCCCAGCTCCTCAGTCCCGCTGGCGAGCGGGTGCCACGTGCACACAAATACCGCACATCTCGGCGTGACCCGCATCTCAGACCTGCCTGAGCTGATGCTGGAGGACACCCTAACCTAACCTGGCACCTTCACACAGGCAACAGAAGCCCTTCTGCAGTTTTGCCTTGGGGAATGGGCTGGGTTGGAGTTCTACCCACTGCTGGGATGTCCTCTGCCCGCGGCAGCCGGAGGACATCCCGGCTGAGCAGCGGTAGCTTTTGATTTCCTTTTTAGCGATGACGGTGGCAGCTACTGTCTTGCAGAGCACGTTGAGCCCCGCAGGTCTGTGACTTGCTTTTAAAGTGGCTTAATAAATCTTTAAACGTGCTGCAGAAACACTGGCAGACATTTGAAACAACCTCTAGCTTTGCTTTTTTGCCCAAAAGCTCCTTTCTCTGAGCCATAGTGTTACTTTTCTTCCTTTCTGCTCCGACAGCTGACGTCTGCAGTGGCTTTTGCTTACAATCCTTCTGTGCTGTCACTCGTTTGTCATCCCTTCCGTTTCAGTTAGCCCCCCTAAAGCTGGGGGCTTGCTGGGAGCTGTGTGTTTAATTGCACTGACAGGGCTTCTCTGCGCGTTAGACGTCTACAGAGAATCTCAGCGATCCTCTGCTGAGTTGGTGGTCGTTTCTTAGCTGAGAAATATCAGCTTCTTCCCTGCTTCCAGTGCCTCTTACCCTGCCTGAGGAATGGGAGGGTTGGAAAGGCAGCAGTAGTGTTGCACAGGCTGCTGCAAGGCTCTGAATGAAGGAATATGTTGCTCTGAAGCGTTGGAGGGTCAGGTTTGTGGCATGTTCTTCTCCGAACCTGTGCTCTGCGGGCAGAGCTGCATCTCTTGTGCCAAAGCTCCCTCTCATGGTGCTCCTGTGTGGAGGAGGCTGTTCCACGTCACAGAGTCCACCCGGCCAGAGGAAACGGTGGCAGCTATGGGATGAGTGAGAGAGAGAAAGAAAGATTGCAGCTGGGAGGTGGGACTTGGTCTGGGAGGTCCTCGTTGTCCGGTCAGATGGCCGTACTGGTGTTATGGGTCAAGCGTGAGAGGTGTGTGAAATAGGCTGTATCTACTGATGTTCTCCCCCTTGCCAGCTCCTGAGCGAGCTGGGTCTGCTCTGCTCCCCCTGCCCCTCGCAGTGAGGTCTGGAGAGGACAAGCCTCAGGGGGGCTGTGGTTTGTTTGCTTTGGAGTTTTCTATCCTGGCTCTCAGTCAGAGTCTTCACCATCAAGCCCTGGGGGGTGGCTGTTAGATCCGTGGCAGGCAGAGCCCAAAACCTAAACCCTCTTAATTCTTAAACTGTGTTTCATTCAAGTGCAGAAATATTTTAGGTAGATCTTTCAGTGCAGCGTGGAGCGGTGACGCCGTTGGCTTCCTTGCGTGGCAGGAGTTCTGCAAACTGCCCGACTGCTGCTTCTTCCTTCCCCAATTTCCCCCCCTTGTCTGTGCCCAGCGCAGCCTAAACTTGGGCTACTGAAGGATGTGCACCTTGGAAATGCAAAACGATGGAGGAGAGAGCGGTTCCTGGCTTGGTGGGAGGGACTTGCAGTCCTAAATTGGATCAGCTGCCTCCGAGTGCTTTGCAGTCTCTTGTTTTCTTGGGTTGTTTTTTTTGCTGATGTTGTTGAGTTCTTACCTGTTGTGCCTTTGCTTTCCTTTGCCTCAACGGCCGAGCCTCCTGCTCGTGAGCAGTCATCTGCCACCTTCCTTTCCTGCTTCTGGGTGTCATCTCTTCTCTGGGCTTATAAAGGGCTTGTGGTGTGGCCAGGGACTGGTCCAGAGCTCCCCTGGCTGCTGGGCCTTCTCCTTCTGTCTCATCTGGGACTTCCCAGATGCCCCCACTGTCCCCTTGCCGCTGCCTCGGGTCGCATCCAAGTGCTGATAGCCAAGTGTGACCTGGGGTCTTCAAACACCCGATGCAGTTACCCCACCAACCCCCCTGATCTGCACCCACCTCTTGTGTTTCTGTCTGGGAGGAAGGGAAGAGTTCCTACCACTCCTCACCTCGCACGGCCTCGGTCAGTGTTTCACGGGTCTGTTCAGGAGTAAAACTTCCTCTCAGGTCTACTGAGGAGTAAAAAAATCTTCCTACTCTTTGAGATCTGTTGCTGCTTTTGCAAGAGCTTGTGCTGAAAGGAACTTAAATTCTGAACTGTCCACTGCAGGTTGATTTAGTGGTGTTTCTGGAGCAGCCATCTTCCAAAGTTGAGCTCTTTTTGCAGCGAACATTTTGGCTGCTTTCACAGCTGTGTTTGACACCTCTGACCTCGCCGTGTCATCCTGGGGCTTATTTTTCCTTTCCTGATGTTTTCTACCTGCCCAGCATATCTGTCCCATGAGGGCACCTCAGTCTGGCCTTGTATTTCTTTCAGCAGAATCATTAAACCCAAGAGCAGCACAGGAACGAGCCTTCATTTTGGTTTGCATTGGGATTCCTCCCACCCTGCTTTCCCCCGTGGGTTTCGTGTGGTTCTGATGGCTCAGAGTTGGAGGTACCTGGTGCAGGTAGCAGCTCCAGGAGGAGGAGGTACCAGCCCAAAACAGCACTTGGGCTGGTTTGGTGGCAGGAGCCTTCACAGTCTTGTCTTGGTGGCAGGAGCCTGCATGGTCTCTCGTGGTGGCAGGAGCCTGCACAGTCTTGTCTTGGTGGCAGGAGCCTGCACGGTCTCTCGTGGTGGCAGGAGCCTTCACGGTCTTGTCTTGGTGGCAGGAGCCTGCCCGGTCTCTCGTGGTGCACCAGTTTGGGGACGTTGTGTGTGCGAAGCGGTCCCCCTGCGGTGTGTTTGCTGCGCCTCTGCCATGCACTTTTCTGGGTCCTCACTCCTTTATCAGCAGGTCCCCGGTGCTCACTGGTGGCCAAGCAACATCACCTGCAGCTCCTGAGGCTACAGCTTCCCAGCTTTTCCCCTCCACAAACCCTGCAGCTGACTGACCAGGTGATGTCCAGGGAGCAGCCTCAAGCTCCTGTCCTGGTGATAATTATTAATGTCACGGTTGGTGCCGGGTTGTGCCTCCCTGGCTGCGCGCACGGGGCAGCAGGAGAGGAGAGGAGAGGAGAGCTCTGACCCGGGAGACCCTTTCCTTTGGCTCAGCTCTCTGCTCCGGTGTCCTGCTGGCACGGCCACCGGTCTGGCCTGACCTCTGAGCAGAGACAGCGAGACCAGAGGAACTGGTGCAAACTCCTTTCCCCTCTTTTTGTGCTTCTTCATTGGGTGGAGCCCGGAGGGGTGGTCTCCACGCGACAGGAGCTGGCTGGTGGGGTCTCCACGCAGCACCTGCGCACAACAACCCCCTTGCCTCCCACTTCTCTCTCTGTCACCAATGCCTCTATGGAGAAGCCCTTCTGCCTGCTCCTGTCACCTGCCTGGCAGCGGCTGCTGGGGCAGCTCGGAGGAGGGTAGCTATGAATTAACTCTTTGACCCCAATTGCCTCTTTCTAGCTAAAACTTTTTTTGCATTTATAAAGAAATGGTCCTTCTAGGGAGCTCTGAGCTGCTCTGCCTGCCTCTTGCAGGGCTTAGAGCACTTGCATATGCAATCGGGGAGGGGGGGACGGGGACAGCACAGGATCCTGTGTCCCCAAGCTCAACCAAGAGGTCACCACCCATCCCGGGAATGCTGCCCTCCGAATCCATGCTCTGAGCTGCCCCAGCATGAAGACTACAAGGAAACTAAAGCACTCCTCATGTGCCATTCTTACGTGACTTTTTGTACCTATGTATGAAAGATCCAAACTAATAATTGCTGTAAAGAAAGACACAGATTAATATAGCATATTATATAAAGATATATGTATATAAAAGTTTCTGTATATTGTATGGCACTGTGTATAAACTGGATGTAGAAGCATGACTGGTGTATGTGACTGTTCCCAAGGCTGACCTGGAGGGTGACAGTTGAGTTTTGCCTGAGGTTACGTCTTTAAAGGGTCGTGAATGAGTTTGAGAGTTGGCATTTGTGTCATAGAAAACAAACGACTTCAGTAGAAACAAAGGCAGTTGATGACAAGGGACTCTCGAGAGGAGTATGAGAAGGTGACAGAGAAGAGGAGGATGGAGGGTGAGCAAGAGTAGTGTAGGAAGCGTGACCTGTGGAAAAACAGCAAGGAGCTGAGATCCTTCTGCAAAGCTGAGTGCATGAGTGTCACAGAAACCCAGCAGTAAGTGCCCTGCAGAGCAAGGGACACATCTAGAGCACAAGGGTGGTGAGGAGCAGCTGAGGGCCCTGGGCTTGTTGAGCCTGGAGCAAAGGAGGCTCAGGGGAGAGCT
>JANIJG010009171.1:0-23101 GCA_024611175.1 Megaceryle torquata | reverse complement strand
GCCCCAAAACTGAGCCCTGAGGGACACCACTGGTGACTGGCAGCCAGCTTAATTTCACCCCGTTAATCACAACTCTCTGGGAACGGCCATCCAGACAGTTTTTAACCCAGCGAAGAGTCCATTTGTCTATACCATGTTTCACCAGTTTCTCCAGGAGAATGCCGTGGAAGGCTATGTAAAAGGCCTTATTAAAGTCCAAGTAGAGGTTGGTTAAGCAAGCCCTCCCTTTCATAAACCCATTCTGGCTGGCCCTGATCCCTAGGCTGCCCTGCAATTGCCATGAGAGAACACTCAAGATGATGCTCTCCATGATCTTTCCTAGTACTGAAGTCAGGCTGACAGGCCTGTAGTTCCCTGGATCCTCCTTCCAGCCTTTCTTGTAGATAGGCATCACAGTAGCCACCCTCCAGCCATCTGGTACCTCCCCTGTTGACCACGATTGTTGAAAAATGATGGTGAGCTCCTCTGCCAGTTCTTTAAGTACCCTTGGTTGAATGCCATCCAGCCCCATATACTTATGAGTGTCTAGCTGCAGAAGCAGATCATTAAGTACTTCTTCCTGGATTATGGGGGGTGTACTGTTCTCCATCCTTATCTTCAAGCTCAGGAGGCTGAACACCCTGGGAGCAGTTGGTCTGTGCATTAAAGACAAAGGCAAAAACAACATTAAGAATCTCAGCCTTTTCCTCATCCTTGGTTGTAATGTTCCCCCTCACATCCAGTAAGGGATGGAGATTCTCCCTGTTTCTCTTTTTATTGTTGATGTACTTGTAGAAACTTTTTTTATTGTCCTTTATGTCAGTAGCCAGTTGAGTTCCAGCTGGGCTTTTGACTTCCTAATTTTCTCTCTGTATAACCTTACAAGATCTCTGTACTCCCAAGTTGCCTGGCCCTCTTCCAAATGTAGTAACTCCTCCTTTTCTTCCTAAGTCTCATCAAAAGCTCCCTATTCAACCAGGCTGGCTATTTTCCCTGTCCTTTAATCTTACATCACATAGGGATAGCCCTCTCCTCGGCCTTTAAGATTTCCTTCTTGAAGAGCATCCAGCCTTCCTGGACCCCTTTGCCCTTCAGGACTGTTTCTCAAGGGACTCTCGCAACTAGTGTTCAGAACAGTCCAAAGTCTGGAAAGCCAAGGTTGAGGTTCTACTCACTGCCCTCTTTACATCACTAAGAATTGAGAACTCAATCAATTCATAATCACTAAGCCTAAGACGGCCTCTGACCACCACATCTCCCACTAGTCCTTCTCTATTTGTGAACAGGAGGTCGAGCAAGGCACCTTCCCTGGTAGGCTCATCTACCAGTTGTGTCAGCAAGTTATTTTCCATACACTCAAAAAACCTCCTAGCTTGTCTGCTCTCTGCTGTGTTATATTTCCAGCAGATGTTTGGTAGGCTGAAGTCCCCAACCACAACAAGGACTGGTGATTGCAAGACTTCAGATAGCTTTTTATAGAATATGTCATCTGCCTGCTCATCTTGGTTAGATGGTCTATAGCGGACTCCCAACACAGTATCTCCCTTATTTGCCTTCCTTTTTGTCCTTACTCGTAAACACTCAACTTTATCATTGTTGAAATCAAGTTCTATACACTCAAATAACTCCCTAACATACAGAGCCACACTCCCACCTCTTTTTCCTTGTCTATCCCTTCTGAAGAGCTTATATCCACTCATCACAACATTCCAGTCCTGACAGTCGTCCCACAACGTTTCTGTGAGGGCAACTACATCATAGCTGTCTTGCTGCACAATGGCCTCCAGCTCATCCTGTTTGTTGCTCATGCTACGTGCATTAGTGTAGATGCACTTGATCTGGGCTTCCGATTTCACACCCATCCTCTGTCCTTTACCCCTAGGCCCATTACAGATGGGCCAAATTAATGTATCTTCCAAGGGTACTCCAGTACACAACTGTAGAAAATCCAGAAGAGCAGTCAATCTGAAACAGGCTAGAGAGTACAAGCCTCCAAGACTTCATGTTATGTATAACACTACATTTATGTGTGAAGGTGGCTTTTCTACTGTGTCATGTAGTCACTCTGCTGACAATTAAGACATGGTGTATAATCCATGCAAAACACCACTGGAAGGGAGGACCAAAGAGTTTTCTTCTCTTTTCTGTGCTGCTTAGATCTAATTACTTGGCTTGAAATAATCAAGCAGATTAAGCAGATTCTTCAACTCTACCTCTGCCTTAAATCTTCACTCCCAAAGCTATGCACAAAGCTAATTATACAGAACTATACAATGTAAACATCCTTGTTTGTATAAAACCAAACTCACTGCATTCTGTTTATTTTTATGAACTGCTAAGAATCACAAGAAAAGTAATCATCTGCAAACACTCTCAAGTACAAAAAATTATCATATGAGGGCATCAGCAGAAAGCTGCTAGAGTAGAATCTAAGTCAGCCACAGCATTCACAAGGAAACAGATTTGACAAAAACAGGACCTATTCAATGTTTACAACACATTCTCCAAGCAACACTGTAATTAGCAGGAAATAATGCTAATAGGGAACATTCATTTAAAAAAATCTTCTGGAAACTGGAGTTCTTTTGGTCAGTCATAGCTAAACATCCTATTTGAATTCCCAATTCCTTCCTTTTAACTCAAACAAAAGGAAGGACAGTTCACTCACAGAACCAATTTTGTTGGGAATTATTCAAGAAAAGTTTTCTGCAATGGACATTAAGGGTTTAAGAGACCTTTTGTGATACTTGCTTCTTTCTTTTACCTCTGGAGGGAGGCATCTCAGGTAATATCCCAAAGACAGGAGCTGGGTTGAAGAGATTTCACTTTGCTTTAGTAAAGCAGTGATGCTACATGCATTTCCTTGCAGTAGAGTTCACAGGGGAAGCCTGTGTGAGGTCCCCCACAGTGAAGAAAGAAAATAAAAATCTCCAGTTGGAAGGCTCTATATGGACTCTGGGATCTCACATCCCAGTGAACGTGTCCAAGTGACCAAACAAACTCACAGCTTGAAACAGTAACTTAATCCCTTCATCCAAACACTTTTTAGTGACATGTGGAAGCCAGTAAGTGGGTTACAACAGATAAGTGACCACACATAACAAAAGAAGACTCATCAAAATAGTGTAACTGAGGGAAGAAAAATATAACATTATAAAAAAAAAAAAAAAAAAAAAGGAGTTAAGAAAAAAAATTAGCACAGTGAAAAGCAAGCATACTCAAGGAGGCCTGGTAGGTTTGAGTGGAACTCAGTTCACCTTATTTATATAAAACCTGGTTTGAAAAAGGATGTTGGATTTCAGCAAAGCCATCAGCTTTCACATGAAAAGGGTATATGGGAAGCAAATGGCAGCACTGCCTAGAGATGGTATCATAGCACAATATCAAAGTAGAAAGCTTTCAGCTGGCAGGAAGATAGAGGGGAGTAAGTCCCTGAATGAGTAATCTACCTCCTTTGTACTAATAGGAGTTAGTGTGAGAAAGCAGAGAATCAGGTCCATATCTTTCTGAAACCAAATTACTTTCAATAGAAACATGCTACACAAAAATGTGTAGAAGCAAAAGGCTGGCTCACTGCCTGTATTTGAGTGTATTTAAGAAATGCTTCTCCCACTAGCAGGGTTACATTTTCAATAAGTGGTCTACCATTTTTGAATTAATATTTGCTTCCTTTTTTCAGGCAGCTACACAGCTTAATAAAATGTTAAGATTTATTTCAAAGGCTTGCCACTCTTCACTGTTTAAATAGCACAGATCTAGAAACCAGTACATTTTGAACACATTAGCCACCCACATTACTAGTCATTAAATGAGCAACTGTGTCCCAAGGCCTCATGCTGACTGGAGGAGTTTGGAACATACCAACTTCTGTGGGATCTACTGACCCATATTGCTCCTCATCTGGTGCGCTTACACAGGAGATGAGGCCACTGTTTCAAATACAACTCATCACTTTCTTTTGCTTCATTCTTTGTGCTTTTCACAGGGTCACCTTTTCAGTCACCTGAATATTTTAGTTTAGAGGTCTTTGTTTGTTTTCTGAATAGTTCATATTTGTGGCTCTCAAGCATGTGCCCTTTGACTCCATCTTCCCAAAGGACAGTCATTTTGGTCATACCTACTTGCTTTTCCTAAACCACAAAACAACACTCTGAGTCTCATGATAAGGTGGTTACTTCTGCTGCTAAGCTCCAGACACACAGCTTTTTACATCTGCTGCTATTGTTGTAATTCTCTTTGGAGATGTTTTACTTCCCAATGCTCATTTCTCTTTAGGCATAACTGAGATGGATTTCTTCCAGATTTGGTCAAATCAAAAGGACTTTTTGTTTTTCCCCCTTTTCAGGAATGATTTCCACAAGGCAGGTTTTAACTGTAGGAAGCTACATAATTAACAAATGTCTTCTTGTATGATTTGAGGTAAGCAAGTAACAGTTCCGAGTGCCACCTGAGATACCTTTGGGTATCCAAATAGGAGCGACACATATTTCCAAGGGCACACAAGTCCTTCAAAGTTCCTGTATGATGCCTTCCAGTCCCAGAGAGCTGTCTCACACACCCTAGGGAATTCTAATAACATAGGTGTCTGTGGCTGGGCAGCAGAACTGAGCTCTGTCATTTATATCACGCATTCAGTATGCTGTGCAAAGTAGCCTACTGTTCCTTCATCCCAAAGAGTGTACAGCACAAAAATTTATAGGTGCAAGACAAAGGTGTAACATAATGTCTGCACATCTATACCCTGAAGACCATTTAAGATGTAGACTGGTCAGGAAATACTAGTCACCTCAAACATTCAGTGATTGGAGAAAGCAGACACTAGAACAGAGAGCAAGGCAGTTCTTGACAGTGTGAATCTAAAGGGAAAGCTAAAGGAAATCTGCAGAGAGGCTGGATAAAGAGATTTTTAATAAACTAGAGGAACAACAATAATAATCTGTGGTTAAAGAAGAGTCTGCAATCACAGCTTTCAGAGTTAGAAATCTCTCTGCAACCTGTGGATACTTAAGATTTCAAAGAGTCAATTAGCAAAGACTGGAGGGTCCTCCATGGTTTTATGTGCTGTGTGTTATGTGTAAACACACATATACAGAATGTCTTTTCTTCCTCATCCTTCAGACTCTTAAAATCTAAATAAAAAAGAGATATCAATAACAGGTAACTGTTACAAGTTAGAGGGATGGTTACTAAATCTGACACTGAACAAACCCATAGTAGAACATGAAATTGAACCCAATAGCCTGAATTCCAGGTCAGTAGGATTCCTAAGTCCTAAGCAAGAATAGTCCATCTCCCTAATACTGTTTTGCACACACACACAAAAGCATACATAACACATGCCTAAGACATAGGATTGAAAGATCTAGACTCAGCTCTTCATTATGCCAAAGCTTTTCCACTTGAAGTTAAACATTATTTCCAGGTAGATTAAATAGTGGCAACTACATTGAAATCAGTAACCTTTGTTAGCAGTTATGTGTACAATCTTCAGACATAGAAGTTATTTTTGAGAGTATTAAACTGAATTACACAAATCAATTTTTTTTATTCTGTGTCTTTGACTAAATAAGATGCAATAATATTTCTCCATTGAATAATATTCTAGGGAATTTTAAAATTATGAGGTTTAACGCTGTCATCTATCACCCTTGATTTTTCAAACGGGCTGACTATCTTTGGCTTGCATTGATTTCAAGCAGAGCTGCACTCCCTTAGTTTGTATGAAAACTTCACACCCATGTAAACACAGGAATAACAGAGAAGATAAGTAGAAAACCAAAGACCTAAAGGGACAGAACTGAAACATCTATACATCCCAGTAATCAAGATTTGATCTCCTTTGTATTCAAATAGACGTTGAGAGGGAAATCTTGTGATAGAGCCTTGAAAATAGCTCTATTGGTAGCTGTAGAAAAGCTGTCAGAGGTACCTGGCCTTCTGCTGCTGGGTCATTCTCTTGTGGAAGATTTTTAGCCAGTTCAGCGTGCCCCTAATAACAAGCAGATGTACTTAATGCTACTGAATGTAAATATTATTCTAACACACTTTTGCCTAGTTTTCCATGAGGCCCTATTTTGAACCGTACATGCTTGTGAATCCCCCTGCCCAAGGGTTCTGCAGGTGGCCTATCTCACAGTGCCATTAGAAAGTTAATTACCTACAAGGGAAGTTTAAACAAGTTGTTCCAAAAGCAGTGGAACTAATAAAGCCTGGTTTCCTACAGATTTGTGGCTTGCATCATTCTCTTCTCCGTACTGCAACAGCCCAAGCCCCTTTTCCATATTCCTTTGATAAATTCCTCTCCCTGCAGCCCCACTGCCCCCCATTCCTCCCATATCCATCACCTTCGGGTCAAGCAAGAGGCAGCACATACTGTGCTTGTTTCCAAACACTATGTGTTGTTGCTTGGACTAGATATGTGTGCTGAAACTTTTCCTTCTGTAGGTGTACTAATGTCTTTCCTAGCTCTAGTTTTCCCACAATAAACAGGAACTTTATAATTTTGAAAAACAGTGGCATTTAAATTTAGTTAAATTTGAAGGTTCAGAAGTTTCTTTGGACAAAAATTCTCTAATAATACTCAGTGAATTATTTTATTACATACACTGCCTAAAAATTTAGTCTAAAATATTCCCTTCTCTCAAAAAATTTGTGTATATTTTCCTACTGGTTAAAGGGATGTTTTCCCTCTTATTCTTCTAACTAGTACCTAATCTTTGAGACCATTCCAATCACTGTCTTCTTCGTCTCAAAGGTAATTAGGGCTACAGAAATATAAATACACACCTTCTAAAATGCATTAATTAGCATATAGCACTAAAATTAAAATGAAAATCTTAATTTTTCACTGACACAGAGAATGAGATCATAGTTCTAACCACTCTCAGATATTTGAGCTCTTCAAGGACCAAAGTGTTTTATTTCCTTTTGATAAGCTTGTCCCACAGCTCTCATAGCATCTTTCCTTCACTAAGCAATGGCCCAAAAGTGTAATTTTCTTGGAGTTTCTGTTCGGTCCTCTTTAGGACTATTTGTGAATGCCATAAGCCTGTAAGCTATTCAACACAGGTTTCCTAGCCCCTCACTCACAGAGAGATTAGACTTTTACAGGAGAGACCATTCTTAGCAGCAAAGAATAATAACTGTTACCTCCTAAAATAGCATCTGTGAATCTGGCCCAATTCATTTGAAGGTATTTTTGTATCACCCAGTAACTATAATATGCATGCATTATTGTCCCTAAGCTCTCTGGACCAGTTTTGATTAATCTTTCCCCAGGACACAGAGCCTTCCAAGCCATGAATCATTTTCCTTGATTTTATCTGCACTTTTCCATGTCAGCAGTTTTCCCTCCCCACCACATGATGACAAGAGCAGCACGCAGCAGCATTTATTAACTGCCAAGTGTTACACTGTCACATGAGTAGAAAAGGCAAGGGAGACAGATCTGCTTTAAGGATGTGTAGTGATTTCATAGGCATCTCCCTGCTCTCTAGCTCCATCTGTAGAAATACTGAACCTCCCCAAAATAATCCCCAAGATTCCCCACAGAGTAGAGGAATATTTGAGGAGAAATTGCTTTACCACAGGGTAGTATGATACAACATGCAAAAGCTTAAGTGGTGACTACACACAACACCCTACTGTAATACCCATTTCTATAGGCTGATTCCATATGAAGAGCCTGAACCCCTAACATTAGAAATTCCCTGTGATATACTTGACCTCCTCAGCACACTTGCATCACCCTTTTAAATGAACACACAACTGCTAATGTTCTTTCTAATGCCCATCAGCTCCATATCAGCCTTGCCCTTTGAATCTCTCCCTCTGTTGCCCCTATTTTGATGTGTTGCTGACTCGCAGCAAAACTACGCCCTTTTTTTGGTGGAGAATATGTTAACTGCTTTTTCATGACAATACTCATTAAAGACCTATCATGAGTCAAGCCTTCAGTCAGAACTTTGTTTATTCTGCATGAGAGCTTTAATGGAACTTGTTCCAACTGTATGCATTCATCTTACAGCTGATGAGAGACATAGGGAGAATTTTGTTTTGACCTTCCAAAAATAAACACTTTCAAGAAAAGAGATACAAAGTAAATAGTAAAAAAAGACTGCAAAATATTAAGAGGAAACTTGGAATGTCTGAGAAGATTATATAGTGTCTTCCCATTTAACAAGATTAATTTCTTTTCAAACTCCTCTTTAAACTGTAAATTATCAAATAAACATCTATTTCAGTAATTAGAAATTTAAAGACAGAAGGATAAAATTACTAGAAAGAACTATGAAAGGAAAAGAAGTTAAGGTTCTAACTAATTTTAAAATCAGTCCTAGATGGAATCTCCTGTAGGGTTTTCTATGGAGACACATGGGCAGCAGCAAAGAAATCCAGTCCAACAGCAAAGATGCTGTCACTGCTTAGGGTCTGGAAGAAAGAGAGGTCCTGAGGCAGGCAGCATGCTGCATGAAGCATTTACTGTACATGTCACAGTGTCCTGCTCTTCCCCATGCTCAGGCAGTTCACCCTGCTGGCTTGTGATCCAGCTAGGAAAAGGAGTGAAAATGTTTTTCCTTGAAGATTTTCCCTTCCCCTGTCCCTTCCTGCTTCTTCAAGGAACAAAGAGAGGCCTAAGAGAGGAGAAGGCAAGAAGAGAAATGAACGTCTAGTTGTTCTCTGCAAGGGCAGGGATGAAGAAATAAACAACTCACATTACTCACAGGAGGGGGTGAAAGGAAAGCAGAGCCAATCTGGACGAGCTTGATTTTCCTGGCTCCAGCAAACCCCTCCTGGAGTAATACATTGAGCCACCTCATACCATTCACTCCTATCTGAAACAAGCTCTCCACTTGCAAGCAGAGCTGCCCCAAGCTGCTTCTTGTAGGTACAGGAACAGAGACTCAGAAGAGGAGGAAAAGAGCCACAGGAGCTGCAAGGACCCAGAAACTCCAGTGCCATCCAGGAAAGAGATGGGAATAGCCTCTACGGTTTTCAGAGAGGCGTCCTAGCTGTAAAGTTGCCAGTTTTCCTTTTGACCTGCCACAGAGTTCCTTGTATGGCTAACACAGAGCAGGCTGGTAAGCTACACAGAGACTAAGGAAAGCAAAAATAACATTTTTATTTACTGCATCAGACTTGAGACTTGAATGGCAGAGTGGCAAACCTGCAACACACAATGGAGACCAGAGTAGTTTCTGCATAAATAATAAATTGTTTGAATATGTTTAATCCAAAACACATTACCAATTTTGAGAGGAAGCTAGCAGAGGTAAATTATGTGTCTTCTTGAAGGCTTACATTTTAAACATACAATTTTATACACAGAATATTCAGAACTCTAAATTTTTGCCTTTCTGAAAACTGCTGAAAATTATAGGTTAGATAATGTCCACACCAGAGCCCTACTCTTAAAAAAAAAAAATCAAAACAAAAACCTTTCCAATTTATTTTTAGTTTCATTTTACCAATTTATTTTACCTCCTTCTGGACTCAGTACAACTTAAAATAACCTTTTCTTCTCTCTTATATTATCAGAAAGACTGCATACCACCACCTATTTCTTTATGCTTTCCAGTAACTAGGCAAGATAACAAAACGAGATCACAACATATCTCAGAATTTTACATAACTCCCCAACATTATGGAACCTGTGGCACATCATATGTCTAGTGGAAATTTCTGGGAAACATTACTCTAATATGCAACCACCAGATGACTGTGCAACAGATTTATAACTCTATTAGGAGGGTAACTTAAAATCTGGATATAACCACGATGAATTACAATATTTGAGTTGTCTCAGAAGACATCTTCCTCTTCCACTGAAGATACATAACATCCTTAAAACAATTCAGAAAAAGTAATCCACAAACTCCAGCTGAGACCTGAAATGAAGGCAACCCAAAGGTAAGTAGAGGGAATGCAAATCGAACATAATGGCATGAGTGTTGTGAGCAGTCTGTGTGAGCAGGGCACTGCCTAACCCACCTGCTCTCAGGTCACCTTGGCCTCCTGGGCATCTCCAGCACCGGCCTCCTGGGCATCTCCAGCACCAGCCTCCCAGGCATAACCTCATTAGGGACCTCCAAAGCAGGAAACCCAGACCTAAGTCTCAGGCAGGGACCAAATGGCATACTGATAAGCAAATGGAAAAAGTAATCTCTCAGTCACCTCTGCAAACCTATTCTTTGGCACTCTTATGCAAGGTCTGTGGTGGCTTCTGGCACCCGCCTTAAATTTCAAAAATTTCCTTCTAAAAAGGAGAACTCAAAAATTGGGCATAGACAATGCACAGGAACACTGAATCTCCTCTCTGCCTTTGCTTATCAGTAGATAGATGACTCTGGTGTCCAGGTCCATTTTTTCAAACACAAATTAGGCATCAAGGACATCAGGATCCACTGGCCTGCAATAAGGTTAGACTTTGAAGACCGTGTCTTAAGTTCCTACATTTCCAAGTTAACTTCTGTAAATTGTTTCCTTCAAACTATTTTAGAGACAAGCACTTATCAGAGAACCAAGCTGAATGAATTTGCATCAGTTGTGTGTGTGTCTGCAGAGGTAGTACAAAGTAAACCCTCATTCTGTTAGAGACCTACAGATTTCAAATCTCCTCTCCTACACGATCCATCATCACTCACAGTTTTGTTACATCACTGTGAGAGATCTCAACAGGAGCCAAGACCCTCTGTTTAGCATTAGAATCCCATGCAGATGCCTCCCACTGGTTGGCCAAGATTTACAAGACAGTGACTCAACATAACTCAGCCTAATATAATCCATTCCCTAGAAAATGTTCAAACTTTATTACTGGGCTCCCAGTCTTTCACCAAAATATTGGTGTGCTTCAGATAACAAGAGTCCATGCTAAGATCATCAATGTTGTATTTTCCAGACTTTCCAGAAAGAAAATTTCTTGGGAGTCATTTTGTAGTCGAGGGCCAGGATGAGGCAACTTGCAGTAGTGAAAAAGAAAAACTTAAATGTAGCTTCACTGGAGCTGGCCAGTGACTGAAAGCTTGAACATTCACAGACAAAATCCTGGCCCTGTTAAAGGCAATGAGCAAAGTCTCACTGATTTCAGTGAGGTCTGGATTTCTCCCAGATGTACTCTGAAAAATGGTCAAAAAAAATCACCCTAGAGGCAAAGCCAAGCATTCACATTCCTGCTTCTGTAAGGAACCAAAATTCTCTTAACCCCCATTGCATGAAAACCACCCCCGTATCTAATGTAATTGCTTTTATCTTCAAAAGCATGGCAACTGGTCCAGAAAACAGATCAAGAGGCTTGTTAAATGTTAAACAAGTTACACACTTCTGTCTCTCCCTTGTTTCCTCCTGTTTATTTTAAAAGGGAGCTTTTTAATCCAAGAACCTAATTCTCATCCTGCAATGCTTCAAGTGAGTGAGTTATGGGCATTGCTAGGCCGATAAAATACTTATGGGATTTTTGAATTAGTTTTACCTTTTCTAAAATCATCAATTCTTAAAATAAAGAAAGAGGAACATCCGGTGGAAATGTGGTTTTTTTCAAAAGGAAAAAGACTGCACCTATATTTAGTCTCCTTCAATACAGATAGTTTCAAAGCAAAACTGTAAGTAAAACTCTTAGACAATACTATATAAACACATTATTCAAGCTGCATTCTGGATCTGATTAATTATAACAGGAGATCAAATGTTAACAACTTAAGAAACTTCACTCCATCTACACATATGGAGACTTTAAAAAGTACTATCATTTCAGAGTAATAAATAAGAGCTCTCACCTAAATTATACACGCATTATCTTTTTGTTGCTTTAAAGGTGAACGCACAATACAGAGCTTTTATTGGAGGCTCATTTGATAGAAGTTGCCCATATATGGCCTATGAGAGAACCGAAGAGGAAAATTGTCCTTTGTAAGAACATTTCATTCACATTCCTGTTCTGTTTTCTGTACAGCAGTTATGCTTATGACAGGTATGCATTCCTGCACTACTTACAATGTGTTTTTATACGAAAAAGACATTAATATTCATTCTTAGCTGAAAACATGTCTTGCATTGCTGTGAGTGTTAAAGTAATTCTCAGTTTCGTTAACAGAATAAAGCAGGCCAACTTTCTCAAAAAAAAGGATACAAATTCACTTTGTATCCTTACCATTTTTCTTCCAGTTATTTTCTCAAATGCTGGAAAACTTCCACTAAGCTCTACATCTTAAAAAATGTTTATGGCCTGATAACAATTGCTGCAATTTTCAGTATAATCAGAACTGCCACATCCTGTAGTCACCAATCTAAGAGAAAGGGAAAAAACATCTCCAGTCCAAACCATAACAAAGATAGTCCAAGCTCATTCAAAATGAGAGCAAGCAAGAACACTGGCATGCATTCCCAAGCCACCAATACAGACTTTTATATGCCACCTTATAAAATTCACTAATGGAAGTGAATCCTCTGCTTGAGGTTTCAGTTATTTTCCTTTTTCTGTCCCTCTTCCAGAAGCAGACGTAGTGAGACAGTTTCCTTTTGAATTAATAGTTCAAGGGATCAAAATTAAGATGGGAGACTTACTAGGAGAGAAAGCCCAGTATTTTGGAGAAATTACAACTACAAACCAGGGCTGAAATCTACTTCCATGAGCTTTCTTGGCTCATGATCGGAGTTGGGAGAAACACCTTTTGCTTAAGAAGTCCTAGTATCAACCAGTGACCTACCTCTTTTGCAAGGGCTCAGCAGTATCCAGACCCTGAATTTGGGAGATCTCACACTATGTAACACAGAGGAAGGAGGAGAACAGGCACACAACATTGCTCTTACTCTTGCTTCTGTGCCATATTTGAACTAGAGGTAGACAGGATTTGTATCACATGTCACTATGGCATTTTGTTAACTCCAACAATACATTATCTTAATGATGCCACTGCATCCACCATTCACAAATGGATGCCAGAAACCAAACTATAGTCTTACATATTCTGATGGCTGTAAGCAAAAAACCAAAGGATATTCCAGAATTCAAAATGTCCATTCATGTCGCATCTCTATCCCATTCACAGCACATAACTCAAAGAAAAAGTTTAAACTTTTCCATTTACTTTGCTTCAGACAACAGCAAATCGGTACAAAGTCAGAAGTCCTAAGCACAAATAGAACAGAACCTCTCTAAATAGCCAGTGATCTCAAATGCTTCACATAGACAACAAATATGGCTAGCCAGTCCAAAATAGGATGAAAAGCCATGACATGGACATTAATAAATAGAAATAATAGAAAACGGGTCAGTTGAATGGTTCATGCTGTTTGACCTGTTAAATGTATGGATTTTTCTTCCCTCACAATCAACTAAAGCTTCAAAACAAACCTACTTTGCTTTGGAAGCAAAAGAAAAAAACCCTTTCATTTTGAAAATGGTTAAAAAGGAAAAAGCAGCTGCTAGATTTCTTTTTTAATTAGGCTACTCAAAGTAACCTTGTTCTTTAGATAAGTTCATTTGCTTTCCTTTCTATTGTAAAGTTTTCCAACAACAGATGTGTAATCAGAATATATCTAGTGAGCTGCAACTGTCATTTCCAGAACTGACAAGAGGAGATATTTGATTGGTGTCAGAGCTCAACAGAGCAATGACTTGCCTTAAGCAACTTCCGACTCTCGAAATGAGTCTCAAGGCATCAGCCCTGCACCATGCTCTCCCCCTCTCCCCTACCCTCCCAAAAACCCTCCCATTGCACACTGACATCACAAGGCAATTACCTCACCTGAAGGGTGACCTTTCTTTTCAGCACCTCCATTACCTTCTTTGTGTACTGAATTCTACATTTCTCACTAATTTCTCTTGTGTCCATGGGCATGCTCCATGTTTTCTTTAGATGTTAACTTCACATTTGCCCATGAACAGGCAGTCCAGGGAAACCTTCAGAAAGAAAGGCAGAAGATGTGGTAAAACTTGGGAGTTTGGGGACTCCTGCACGCTTCATCTTGCTGCTAGAGAAAACAGTTTGCTGTAGGTCTGATGAGATATTGCATTATTCTTAGCCAGTTAAGATCATACAAATATTTCTGCATAATATAATTTCTTTCTAGATTATGCCTGATATTTAAAATGTAGATCACATGGTTAGGGTGCTTTGTATAGAAAACAGGTATAAAATGCTACAATGATGACAGCAGTATTGACCACTTGAAAAACTATCAGCAATTTTTTCTACATTAATTTACATTTTTTTCAATACTGTCTCATAACAACATGACTCTGAATTACTACCTTAAGATAGCAAGTGGATACTCCCGTGAATAATCACTTTTCAGATTTCAACTGCATGATTTCCATAAGAAAGAGACCAGGCAATAAACCCTCCAAAATGTTAGGTAATGTTTCTAAAAACATCTTTGTTTCTAAGGAGCTCAAACATGTAACTTGTGAACTTGCACTTAACTATGAAAAATGTTAATGCATATATGAAAAAAATAAAGTGTTGGCATATAACACTCCCAAGAAAAAAGTAGTAGGGAGAGTCAAAATTTCTTTTTTTTTTAACTCTTTCTTTAAGTGAATTGACAAAGTTACTAACTGCTAAAGGACCTGAACTAGTTGGTATAAGCCTTGTATAATATGCTCACTCTTCTAAACTTAGCTCAGGATTAACAAGTAACACTAATCAAGGGTGAAATATGGAGACTGTCTCACTGGGAGATGAATGAATAGTTACAGAAATGGGTCTGGACTTTTTGCTTATATAAGGGGTCAACCAGACAAAAGCTGTAGCTTTAGGTTAAAGGTACATACTAATGAAACAGGTGCCACCTTCTCCCTTTTCAGCTAGTACCAGAGCATTTCTTACACAGTATTGTTTTGTCTGTTGCTTTTTTTCACTGCTGTGACATTGAAGTGACTTGAAGGAGGGTGGAGCCATAGTTCTTTAACCTGATGCAGAAACCTCTGGAAGAGAATCAGCCCTCCAGCCAACTGCATATGTGATTCATGGCTAACAACAGTCCCATGGTTTATCCTTCCTTCTCAAAGAAGAAAGAGAGCATATCCCCTTTGCAGGTAACTCAGAAAGAATTATGATCTCTTTGGCCTCCTTGAAACTAGGACGAGGCAAGGAGTCCTTTGGCTTTGAAAGTTCATAAGTCCTGTGAAAAAGATTATGTCAAACCAGGTTAGAAGGTGTAAGTAGTGATACCCCCTCCTCTGTGTAGTGTCCAGGCCTGGTGTGCCTGGCACCGAAGACACCTGAGCACGTGACCAGTGCACAGTCCAGGACAGCTTTGGAGTTCTGGCCTCACAGGCTGGAAGCTGATACACAGCCTCATCCAGAAGGACACAGGAAAAGAAGGATCCCATTCAATGTCATCAAAAATGGGCTCAATCCTGTTCATTTTGGTTACAGTGCATCACGAGCAAATCCCATGTACTATGTTCAGGTGACGCAGGGGCCTCTGAATGCAGGTCCTGCTGCAAGCAGAAAGCAGTGCTCTGTCTGTAATAGAGAGTGATGTTCGATGTGTCAGGACTCAGCAACACTGGGTACAAGGAATGATCAGATTAGGCAAATTGGCAAGTCTCTTCATCATGGAGCACTTGCTGCTCTTTGTTGACTTCTTGCAGGCCAATGAACACAGTAATTGACAGGATCAAGCTCCCAGGTGTAATCGGGCTCAGGAACTCACCGCCTACATACAAATTGATGTATCCCATTGCTTTGGGCACCTATCAACAAACATGCACACTAGATGTCATTCAGATGTAGAGCATCAAACACAACTTTAGTAACTTTTTTTTTTTTTCACTTTCTGCAGGACAGATAAGGAGCTTTATGAGTCCCACTGGCCTAATCAGACCTACTGACTGTTACTTAGCTTGTGCTAGCCCAGAAAATCAAAATTACTTCATCTTCTTTAGGAAAAAGTTATTCACTAAAAGGGTGATGAAGCACTGAAACAAGCTCCCAGGGAAAGTGATCAGGGCCCCAAGCCTGTCAGTGTTCATGAAGTGTGTAGACCATGCTTTTAGACATATGGCCTGCCTCCTGTGTGGAGACAGGATTTCGACTCAATATCCTTGGGGGATCCCTTTCAACTCAGGATATTCTTAAGCCAAGGAGCTGGGACTGGGTGGCTTTGTAGTGTAGTTATAGAAGAGATCTCATTCATTGCTCTAGTCCAGCAAATGAGCTTCACATCCCATAAATGATCCTTTCATGACAGACTGTGATCAACACAAACTCTGTGAAGTCTGTAATTTTTAAAGGCTGCTTTTGAAGGGAACAAACTGCTGAGGAGAGGTAGAATCATCTGGGACAGCTGTGTCTCAATACAAATATTTTGCTGTTATACATGGACTGTCATTAACTTCTATATGAATGAAAGTTTTACAAATGGAGGTTCCCTCTCCTTCAAAAAATAAAAATAAACAACCATGGGTGAGTCAGCGTAAATTTCACATTGTAAGCAACAGAGTTCAATGTGTTAAAAACCATTAATCATGCTGAGGTCAACCAGTGATTTACATATTTCCTCCCCAAACTCTGTCTTGCGGGTGATCTGTATCCTAACAGGTTTTGTATTGCTGAGTTGTAAAGCATTCCTGATGAATTGTTTTTGGCACTCAGTCCAAAGCCTTGAAAGACCAAGTCCTTGAAAATAAAAAGCAGAGCCTTTCTCGAACATTAGCATTGGACACAACACTGGAACACAGTCTGCACTGTATGCATAACAGAAGAGCCTGTGGCCTGTGCAGAGGTTTGTCTGTGACATCAGGAAGAGTCAGGATGCTATCAGCAGTGTTATAAAGCAAAGCCATTAATGAAATGAAAGCACATTTGAAGGGAAGGTGATTAATATTCAATTTATTCCTCCTTTGCCACAGTAACTGCAGGACTTGTTAATACCCCTCTAAGTCACGCTATCTAAGAGTGACCCAGTCCATCCTCCCTGCTGTCCTGTTGCTTTCCCTACCATTCCTTAACTTCTTACTCTCATTAGTTTCCTCAAATTTTTGATATAAACGTGCCTTACTCTCCTACACTGTATGAAGAGGAAAGATATAAAACCCCCTCTGGCTTCCATCCTTTTCTCCTGCCATTTCAACAGCTGTTGTGAACAGTTATATTAAATTCTCCCCCACTGACTTCACCCTTCACTCAGTCCAATCTGGCTTCTCCCTTGAATTTTGTCCATCCAGATTCAGTGAAGCACACCTCATAGCTGAATCCAGATATTCTGGATCCACCTTCACTGTCCCTCAAATTTCATTTGCTTTTAGGAACTCTTTGTCATGCTTCTTCTCTTTACATCCATCCTTCCTTTGCTTTATGCCTCTTGATTAAGCATTCAATATGTTATTCAATATCTCTCCTTCTTTTTCTTTCCCACTTTCAACAAAAGACCCTAAGACTCCATCTTCTGTCTATGCCTCTTCTTCAGCTTCCATACCTATTTTTATCTGCATTTTATCTTTATATTTATTCCACTTTATCTCCTTATTTATACTTTAATCTCAATTATTTCTCTTGCTTTCTTCTTACATCATCACAATATTTTCAGGTTTTGATCTGCCAAGAGCTTTCAAGTGTCCATCACTTCACATTTTTGGTTTTTTATGTGTTTGCTGTTTCCACTAATTTTCCACTTGTCAAACAGCCTTTGGTCAAAGCTTCTCTCCTAGAGTTGGTGCAGTCTTCATCATGAAAACAGATCACTTATCTATAAATTCTGCTTTCTGTCAAACTGAACTTCAAGAGTTTTGTATAGCCAATGGATATACACAGGAAAATACCCTGTCTCCCAGCTAGAAATAAATGTGTTTCAGAGAGATTGGCCAGGGAAAAAAGCAATTTAGTATTAAATTACATCCCTTTCAGGAATCAGAAGAATGCAACTAGAGTTCCATTTGCAATCCAGACAAAGTTCTTGCTGTGTATGGAAGAGAAAAACTCATCAACATTCAAAATAAGTAGCATTACGTTCTGTAAGTAAGCAGCACTGCTAGACTGCACAGGACATTGAAACTTTTTTTTTTCTTTCTGTTTTTGTTCTCTTATTATATAAAATTATTGTCTGGGAACTGTTAGAGTATTTTTAGGCAATAAGTGCAATATCTATAATTCACTGTCATATGGCACTGTTAGATGGTATGCAATACAGTTATACCTTATCTACACATACTTTGTCATAGTTTATTTTGTCCTTCATTAAACCACACAGATTTTCCTAAATTACCCATAATCAATAACATTAAAAGAAAATTCTACTATTCTCAGACAAATAAAACTGCTTTTTAACTAATAATTCCTTTCATGTCTAAAATATATATTATTATTTTGCCTCATGGCTGTGGGTTTATGTGGGTTTAATTATGCAGACTAATATTTCATAAAGCTTGCAACTTGAATAAAAGATCATTTCTCTGTTTGTTTTCACTAAAGTCAATTTATTCCTGGATTTCAGCAGAAGCTGGATCAGACACCTATTTTCTATGACACTCAACTTCATTCATCATTATTATCTACTATTCAGTCTTCACCACTTAACTAGGGTTGTAACTAAACAACTCAGAGAAAGTTAAAAGTCATTAAAAATCAAAGCACTACTATATTGAGATAATATATGGCAAATAACTATTTATAACACAAGACAAGTATTGTCTACATAAGTATTAACAAACTGTAATGAAGGAAATTTGATAAAATTCTTCAGTCTTCAGTCCAACAATATTTTAAATATAATGTATAGTAATTTTAAAAAACAGCTATGGATTGTTCATAGTAATTAGTGAAAAAGGCTGATAACATAGGGCTGTGAGGATCATCTCCTTCAGTCATATGATTACTTTCACTTACTTATTCCACTTTTTGTTTGCTTATTTGTTCATGTCATGTCTTGTCCCTTTTTGCCATTCAGTACTCAGAAAGAATTTTCTATTGCATGTTTATTAATAACCCAGCATAACAGGATGCCAATCCTGGTTATGAGATTCAGCTTCTAATTATAGTGACTTATCTTTATTTATGGCTGACCACAAGAACAGTCCCATTTAAGTCTGAGTTAAATAAAACTGTAAACATTGCTTTCATGCCCTTGTTTTTGTGATAGAAACTGTGGATTAAATGAAGGCTTTAAGCATCATCATTTTCTCTCTCATGTACAAGAGAACATGTTTTTATATTGCCTCTCATACCAATAAACTGAATGTACCATTTAATTCTTCAGAGAAACTAGTGATCGATGTTCCACCTTGAAATCCTAAGCAGCACTATGTTAGCCTCTAACCTCAGCTGCCCCAGTATCTGCTGAGGGTAAGTGGATGTAGCAAAAACTTTCTTGGTCATTCGAACTTGCCAGTGGTCTGCGTTAGAGCTCTCCACGTCACATCTGGCTAGCTGTGACCCCAGAGGGCTGCCTGCCAGCTGGGATTTGCCAGAACATCGTGTGCTTTGGACATTCCCCTGTTCCCACAGTAACGTTTTTGTCAGGGGTTGTAGGGAATGTGCTAAGCAATGAGAATACCCAGCTGAGGAGACACGGCAATTTTCCAGATATCTACAGTGCAGAATAAAGGAGCTCAGACTGACATCCTCCAAAGCAGTTTGCAAGAGCAAACTCTCTTATTCTGTGATTGAAAGACCACACCACACCAATCCTGGCTCTGAAGAAGAGAAGCAAAAATGTTGCCTATTAAAGCATTCCTATTTTAATTAATGTAATAGCTAAGATAAGCACTGATAAGTTGTGACTGTATTCAGACAGACAGCACTAAGGTAAATCTAGATAACAGAGCTTCAAGCTTCCAGGGCACCATTCTGTCTTGCATTATTTTACATCTGTTTATCACTCTCCATCAGCAGAACATTTTTTTAATAAAATCAATGTAAATAAATAAATGAGATATTCTGTGATAATGACATATTTTCACACTTCACTTCTCTTTGCAAGGTAAAATACCTACTTGAGACAAGCCTGAGTCAATACTCAGCAGTGTGTTAAATTATGTTTTTCTCAAAAAACAAATTCTTTTAAAAATAAAACTTAAAAGTGAGGCTCTGCCAAAAGCACTTTAAAATCCCAATCCATTTTAAACAAGGACCAGCTACCTCAGATCATTATCTCCTGCTCATTCACTTCCTGTCCCAAACCACTACCCAGGATTGCACAACAGCATTGGGTGGTTATTGAATTGCTTTCCCATCGATCATGACGCTCCAGTGTTGTGCCTTTGAAGCTGTGAATAGTTTTGCAAATCCCTAATGAAATGCATAAAGCACTTTGGGGGAAGGTTGATAAATGAAAGCTCTGTAAAATTTTTTTGTTTAGCAGAAGAGCTTAATGGAGCATGATTGTGGTGGGTGGTGTGCACCTTCAGTGGGGTACAAGGGGGAAACAGAAAACTATCTCACTGAGAAAAAGGAGGACACAGAGACAGTAAACACAAAGCCATGGACTTTTTAAGAGATGATTTCTCAAACAAGCATATTTCAATATGCAGCACATATATTTTCTATTGCTTTGAAATTGCATCTGCTTTTTATAAGAGTAGGGTGATTATTATATAAGAAAAGCCTATTTGCCTGAGTATGTGGTTACACATTTTCTACTGACTTCACAAATTGTTCAGATTTCAGTATTTGTTGGCTTCATTATAAACCAGTGTTATTACTGGCAGCTACTACAAGGTATTAAAAAGATTTTTTTTTATTGTTACTGTAGAGTGGCATTAAGGATCAGAAATTCATCTGAAATAAGTGAAAGCTGAAAGGGCAGAAGTCAATTTATATTGTATTTCAATTTAAAATCTTACTAAAATAAATTTTATTTACTCACAAGGTCAAGGACCCAACAGATCCCCCAAATGTGTGATGACTTTTAAGATCTCATCAACTAGATCTCTCCAGTTCAAACCGAATCATGCCTGATCACTCCACTTAGACCACTTCTCTTTGGTTCAGCTCCTACCCAAGGCACTTTCTGGACTCATGTAGGAGTGGTTTTGGTCTCGTAGTAACTGAAAAAAAATTTCTACCACAATCACCTATGAACATAAAGCAGTAGGGAGGAAACCACACCACAATGACCTGCGAATACATAAGCTGAAGATTTTGCAGAGGTCAAAACAACAATAAACTGCCCTATTTTTGACAAGTTGCACACTGTTGGATGAGATGTTTCATTGTTGCATTTCTGCTAGTGTGACACCCCCTGACAAAGCAAGGAATCAACAGATTTCAACTTTCTGCTTATCTAAGCCTCCATTGCACCCAGCACCAGGCAATCCTATGACATGAACACAGGCTGTTTTGTAGCATCAGAGAGGGAACATGTGGCTTCAGGTATTGTTTTCAAAGGAAACAATCTCAGAAGGACCATTCAGGTCATTAGATCCATTCCTGGCTTTCTTCAGCCCAAATTCAGGTAACTTTTTAGATAAATCACCTCAAATAATCTGTGACTAGATTTTTTTTAATGGGTTTTGTTTCTCTTATTCTTTTTGTTAGAAGAAATTCACTGCTCTTAGGGCTGAGAACTTTCTCATTTCCAGTCTAACTACATTTTTATGACCAATCTATACCTTTCTGTTATTCATGTCATTGCAGTTCTCAGCTTTTAACTTGTATTTCAGTGAAAACCTTGAATAAAAGTGTAATCTTTTTCTCAGTGAAGCCTCTGCTAAATCATTAGTTCTTTCACTTACTGTAGCTAATCCAGTGGCATCACTATCATGAACAGAGCTATTTTCAGGAGAGCAATTTTCCAGCCAGACCTGTGCCTGGAATCTCCATTGAAGCCAAAGGGCTGCCTGTTTTCCCATATGTGGGTGACCAAACTTGAAATAAACTGAAATTAATAGTAACAGCACCCTTCACAAAGATCAGGTCATCCATATACAGACTCACATTCAGCATTTTGAGGACAATCAGATAAAGCTCCAGTCCCAAAGCACAGGGGTTAAATCTCTGTCGCTCTATTTCATCAGTAAACTGAAACACAAAAATATGGTTTATAAAATCTACAATTATAGACCCAGGTAAACTTTTTCCTTCACAATACTAAACTAGAATTGTACAAGCATGTGAACTTTTAAGGCAGGAAACCTGTGCCTACATTCATCCCAGTAAACTGAGACTGCAGAATGTACCCATATGCATTAACAAGTAGGAAAATTTCAGGCTGAAAAGAATAAACACATACATGAATGTTATGCAAGCTGTTATTTTTAAGACAGTACAAAAACATAATTTATTTTTCCTGTCTTCTAAACTGAAGTGTTCAAAGAACGTGAGAATTGTTCATAATGTGAAAGCCCTGAGTACATACAGGGGCTCCCTAACATTTCAGACACCAAATGCAAGGGCTAAACTGTTTCAGTTCATAGTCACATTGAGTGCTAAAGTCAGCATCCTTGAGGGCAAAGCTCATCTCTTTGGGTCTGCTCTCAGGTACAAGACATTGAGAAAAATCAGGTTTAAGGTCAAATGTGGTGGGACAAAATGACACAAACCAAAGCCAACAAGACCAGCAAATGAGGAGTTCATCTCAATTTATGGCAGCACTATGTGCAGACTATTAGAAAGTGTATGTCCAATTTGCTAAGTATTACCAGCAGAGAGGAAAAGGCAGTCAGAGAACTGCATGGCTTTCCACGGCATTACTAGCTTGAGTAAACTTCCAGTACCTACTGGTTTCACTAGATTTGAGACAGCATTTGTAATACTATTAAAAGCAGTGTCAGACTCTCAGTATGTTGTCACAACATCAGCTCTGTTCTTGGGTAAGGACACAAGCTACTCACTGAGCTCAGACAAGACAAAAGATTATCAGTTTCCAATCACTAACACGCTGCAGTTGTTCAAATGACAGGTTATTTTGACACCTACTGGCCAACTCAGAGTACAGCATTGTTACATTTCCAGGTTGAGTCAGTGCCATGAGTATGGAGATGTTTAAGCCAGACACAATAAAGTAAAAACCTTTTTACTGCTTTTTTGTTTGTTTGTTTGGGGTTGGGTTTTGTTTGTTTGTTTGTTTGGGGGTTTTGTTTGGGATTTGGGGGGGGGGGGGAAGGTTCCCCCTAATGGAAGTCAACATCTGGTTGGAAAAAGGAAAGGAGGACAAGGCTACAAAGGATCCACGGTTGGTCTGA